>CM042246.1:8156517-8434017 GCA_023566225.1 Romanogobio albipinnatus | reverse complement strand
GGTCTCTACAGTCACACACACCGATGCTGTTCATCAAGAATGCTCTTCATAATCGATAGTAATTCCTCGTGCACGGCTCATTTTTTTCGTGCATTTTTTTTACATTTACAGCCTGATTTATGATGCTTCAGGGCGTGCATTTGAATCGCTGCATGGTCGCGGGCACCGTGCAGGTCCGTTTGTTTTTATTCTTATGTTGTTGTTGTTTACATTACTCTTTAAGATGCACTGCACATGGCGACGACATACATACGGGTGAGTCTTATTGTATTGTAGTCATTATAATATAATATTCCTAAAAGAGATTGTGACTAAAATGTTGTTGCTATAAGTCTAAGCAGTGGAATAACATTACGGCGCCCGCGAAAGATGCTGCGCGCTTGAACTCATTCTCTGGAAATTGTGTCAGATTGATTATTTATTGATCACGTGATTGATTTATTGCACTATTAGATGAACGTTGGCATGGAGACTCATATCGCATCCATGACAACCCGGAGCACTTTATCACTTATCCAGAGTGGATCAGCCCAGCCAGACACAAAAGATCTCATGTGGCCACTAAGGTAATGTCGATTCCAAATGTAGTTTTGAGAATGAAAATACTTTGCTGTAGTGCTGCATCGGTGTATGTTAATCGTGCTTATATTGTCAAACTACACATTTGCAGACTTAATTTGTCATCCAATGGCTTGTTTTATACAGTGGGAAACAAACGTCTAAGACCACTTTGATTTAATATACAGCCAATACAGTAGATATAATATCTCGGCATAAGAATTGTAGTGAAAAGTTGAACTGAAATTTTATTTCTGGTGTTTGCTGTATTGCCAAGCGTTAGAGTCGCATTCATTCCACAGCCTTTTTCTTACAGTATATGGAAGCAAGAACGTCTGACATTTTGCTTATGTGATTTCTTCATCATTTTAGTTTCAATTTGTTTTTCAATTTTTCTAACTTCCAGCTTATTTCTGTTTAAATAATCAGAAAAAGAATCATATTTTCAGACTTGGACCCCACTGTAAATATAATAGGCCGCTTATTATAAACTACTTGCCTCATTCATAATCTTTTTTAACTCTACTCTGTATCATCAGTTTTGCTAAATGGAATTCATTGGATAATTCTCGATAACCTGATTGATTTGCCTTCCCAGCATCCGTCTGAGGCAGAGGTCAAGATATCTGCGGGAGGAGAAGATCTGATTCTACAGCTCCAGAGAAATGAGTGAGTTTGTGCATGTAGTCTTAAAAATAACCCTCTCCATTCAGTTTCATCCCCTGCTGTCCAGCTTTACTCCACTGTACCACATATCACTTACCAACTGGAGGTGATATATTTGCAATGAAATGCTGTTCATAGCGCTGCACCAAAAATACACATCTATGTGGTTTCCCTTTTCATTTTGGCACAAGCAGATGTGCATGTGTTGATGGAGAGCGTTTGCGCCGCACGAGCAGTAACCCATAAGGGAATGACATTTGATACTCCTGCTCCAGGACACAGGAAGCTGAGCGTGTCACGTGGTTTAGTGTCTCCCCCTGGAGTGCATTGCCATAGGGGATAAGTTCATTAGTGTGCATGATATCAGGTTGACAACCGAATAAATCTGGTTTATTATTTCTGAGCTGTATCTTTGGCATTAAAAGGCTAGTGACAGGACTTTAAAAGACCTGTGGCTAAGATTGTGTTGGACGCCTCAGGAGAAGCCTGGTTGCAACCTGCGCAATCCTCTCCTGGGGCCTGTAATCTGTGTGTAAGTTACACAGCCATAGAAGAACCATTGCTCTCTCAGAGTGAAGAGCATATTAATAATCTGAAGAACCTTTTTCCACTATAAAGATGTTGTGTGGTTCTGGTGCAACTTCACAAATATCACCAAGGTGCGTGGAAGAAAAGTGAAAGAATTTTAGGACAATGTCAGCAACACTTGCTAAAAGGAGAGACCAAAATAGTCCGAAAATGGAGCTGAAAAGATATTACTCTTTATTTTGCATCTTCATCCGGCCTAAAGGATTACAGAAGCTCATTTGAATACAAACAAGGACAAAATGTATGGATAACCAATGAAAAAGTCAGATGGTATGGTATCCACCAGTGTTGGGGGTAACGCGTTACAAGCAATGTTCCCTCTAATTTCTTTTCTCGCTGAGCAAAACTTTTCACTATTGGGCGGACTGTACAGCGTAGGTAAACGCACACAAAAAAGTGGTTTCATCACGCAGTTATAACTTTTAACTTTAAAGTGCCATTTCTATTTTATTTAACCATTGATGTAACAGTGATATATTAAATAAAAAAATAAAATATATTCAGAAGTCACTAAATTAAGCACATTTTACAGTGTTGTTAACTGTAGTCTATGTACAATTTTGTCTCTAGTGTCTTTGGACAGCTCTTTGGTCTTGGCCATGTTAGTAGTTGGATTCTTACTGATTGTATGGGGTGGACAGGTGTCTTTATGCAGCTAACGACCTCAAACAGGAGCATCTAATTTAGGATAATAAATGGAGTGGAGGTGGACATTTTAAAGGCAGACTAACAGGTCTTTGAGGGTCAGAATTCTAGCTGATAGACAGGTGTTCAAATACTTATTTGCAGCTGTATCATACAAATAAATAGATAAAAAATCATACATTGTGATTTCTGGATTTTTTCTTTTTTAGATTATGTTTCTCACAGTGGACATGCACCTACGATGACAATTTCAGACCCCTCCACGATTTCTAAGTGGGAGAACTTGCAAAATAGCAGGGTTCAAATACTTATTTTCCTCACTGTATAACTACAATTATAATTATAATAGCCTATAATATAATATAAAAACTAATTGGAGTATTTAAACTGATAGTATATTATATCAGTTTAAATGCTTCAATTTGTTAAAAAAAAACAAAAAAACGAACTGAAGTAATTAAATAGATCTAATAGCTAAATATGTTCAAGGGAACATGTGAACTATTTTATAGCTATCTAAACATCACTTAAACCCAAACCACACACACATCTATTTAAACTGATGTGATGTGACATCATTGTCTTTCTATGAAACCTGTAAAGCGCATCCACCGGTTCTAACACGATAGCGATACTATCTCTATGGCGGTAGAACAGATCACTGCAATTATTTCTCATTTAAACTACGATCAAATGGATTTCTCCCCACATTTCGCATCTGTGTCTATCGGCTGTGCGGCATTTTATTCTTTCTTTTTATGCACGCGCGCAGCTTAGAGGGAACATTGATTACAAGTATCTTGAGTTACGTAATCAGATTACTTTTTTTAAGTAACTAGTAGAGGAACGCATTACTTTTAAATTTACGACAAAATATCTGAGTTACTTTTTCAAATAAGTAATGCAAGTTACTTTGTTTTTCCATTTGTTGACTGACAGCTCTCCTGTCCCCATGTTGAGAGAAATTTTCAGTAAGGTCAAAGGTGTTGTGTGCGCTGTGTAAACATGATTAATGTAGTTTTATAATAAATAAATGTGAGCAGGCATTTACTCATCTCACTTGCACAAAAACAGATTCAGTATTCCTCAAAATTAATAAAAAAGTGAACTGCAATCTCAGAATATTACACAAAACTGAAGTAATTAAATTACACAGATTTACTTAGCCTATAAGCAAAAATGACTTTAGATAAACCACATTTTTATTGCGTAAGGCTGAATCCGAAATTACCACCTATGCCCTCAAATAGAGCATTTTTTGAGGGGACAGCCATTTGTAGTGGTGTCCGAAACCATAGTGGACGTTATCGAGTGCACTCATTCCATCCCACATTGCACCGCAATAACGAGTGTACAGCCGACGTACACACAACTTTAATCCAGAATGACAGAACCATTTAACTTTTTTTTTTTAACTGCGCACTCTACTGTACAGGCGTGAAATTGCATTTATTTCAGCCTGAGGCTTATTCATTTCACTATTAGTGTGAAAAGGCCTTTACATTTGCCAAAAATAGAACTCTTTTTGTTGTTATTAAAAAACAAACAAGCAAGCCCAACCCAGGTGAGAAAAAGTAATGCAAAAGTAATGTAACACACAAGCGGCAACCTCCCACAGTTTCTCTTGAAGCCAATACTGAAGTGACATATACTGCAATTCATCGACTGGCCGCTAGAGACAGGCTCCAGAAGAGAGCAGAATCTCATTGAGCCCCATGTTAAAATGCCCAACTTTACAACAGAATAAAACATGTTTACAGCCTGGTACAAATTGTGGTTTTGGTCTGTACAGCTAATTTTGCCCTTCATGACAACTGTGAGGGGGGTGAATTTTTTTTATAACTCATTCGTTTACATTATATAAAGCATTAAAGTTCTGCATAATTAAGGGCGTGGCCACTTCGAGTGACAGGTGGATAGCCATTTATCTGCTGTCTGTTAGTCATCGTGTCACTTCAGCTCCACCCACGTCCCGCCTTTTTGCCCATTTTCAGTTATCCAGGAGTGACGCACGATGTTTTTGCCAAGATGGCAACGGCCAGCTCGACCCTACTTTACGCTTCAAAACTGCTCTTCAGAAACCTATGGGTGACATCACGGACACTACGTCCATATTTTTTTACAGTCTATGGTAACACATGACTTTACATAAAAAGTAGCCTAACTAAGTACTACAATGAGTTACTTTTTTAGGGAGTAACTCGATATTGTAACTCATTACTTTTAAAAGTAACTTTCCCCAACACTGGTATCCACTAATCACATGACATAGCAAGTGAGCAATCACATATCAGGCCAATAGCCTCTGTTCTTATGCTGGATTTCAACATGTTTCAAAATAAAACAAAAGGTACAATGAAAAAAAACAAAAAAAACATTTAATTATCTTTTAATGTGAGTGTACAAATATAACGACAATCACATAATTATAACTGTTAATAAATATACTATATAAGTTTTCCACTTCCACTATGAAGGACCACCATTGCCAATAAAGAACCATTATTTTGCGTGTTTATTCATGGAATTTCTACACAACTTCTGCTCACATATTTGAAGGCTGCTATTGGATCACTGAGTGTAAACTTTGTATTACGCTCTTCCTTAAGAACAAATGGTGCAACTGAATAAAGTACATAGTTACTTACAAACTAGTTTAGTAATTATTACTATAAGCTTATAGTGTGGACTTCACAGTCCAATTCACCCTTCGCCGCGAGTTTGATTGACAGGCGACCTGACCAATCACATCCCCGAATCTGCCGGTTTGTCCGACAAAGCAGTCAGGAGAATAAGGGAAGGAGTACTGCGTCAAAGACGCCATGGGAATTCTCCTATTCTCGAATATACTGAAGTAATTGTAAAATCACGCAGTGCTACTGCCCAGTCAAAACAGTGTCGAGACATCTCGCACGCTATTGGCTGGCCAGTGGGAACTGCATGAACCAATGGCAGAACAGCGTAATCTGAGTGAACCAATGGGCACAAAGCCCGCAAAGCTGAGTGCAGAAACCCGATATAAAATACGCTGTAACTGTCAAAAACGTCAGGTTAAATCGACTGAAGCGACGGTCACCCGAGTCAGCGCCATAGCATGGCCGTCTGCGCAGTACTCCTTCCCTTATCTCAGGGAACCGAGGTTACGTTAAGTAACCGAGGATGTTCCCTTTCGAACGGTCAGTTCGTACTGCGTCGAAGACGCCATGGGAACCTGTAAAATCCCGCCGTGCTATGAAAAGCTCAGTGACATGTACTCCCTCAAGTTTGAACACTTATTAGAAAGGGCTCAAGACTAGAGTTATTATATATATATATATGTACACATTATACACATTATACACATAATACACATAATGTACACATTATATACACTGTATATATATATAAGCCTTATACTACTGGGCTCGTAGAGGCCGGTAACTATAAGGAATGTGTAAGCATTGAAGCATATGAAGGCCCCAATGCCAACTTATGACGGGGACGGGCTTACAAGGCCGTCAAATATTTGTTTAGCTTAGTATTTTTCTATACAGCGAGGACTTGTGCCTGCAGTGCAGGGACATCCAGACTGTAGAATCTGGTAAGAGTAGATGGTGAGGACCAACCTGCCGATCTACAAATGTCACCCATAGAAGCTCCCCTAGACCACGCCCAGGAGGAGGCCATGCCTCTGGTGGAGTGAGCTTTGACACCTATGGGGCATTGGATGCCCATAGTGTCATATGCTAACGCTATCGCGTCCACTAGCCATCTGGCTAGGCTTTGTTTGGTGACCGGAAGTCCCTTAGTTCGGCCACCAAAACTTACAAAGAGCTGCTCCGACTGTCTAAAGTGGGAGGACCGCTCAATATATGCTCTAAGCGCCCTAACAGGGCAGAGCAGGTGTAACTGTCTCTTATCCTTCGAAGTGGGGAGGGCAGAGAGAGTGATTACCTGTGCTTTGAACGGTGTTGAAAACACTTTAGGTACATAACATGCCCTGGTTTGAGGATGACTTTAGAATCGCCTGGGCCAATTCTAAACATGATGCGTTCACAGATAACGCTTGAATGTCACCGACACGCTTAACAGATGCCAGTGCTAATAGCAGGGCAGTTTTCAGCGATGATTCCCAGGATGGCACCGTAGGAGGGCGAGGAGGGTTAAGCCTCCTGGCTCCCTTTAAGAATTTTTATGACCATGTCGTGTCTGCCTACTGATTGGCCAGCTATAGGCATATGAGATGCGGTGATAGCTGCCGTGTAGACTTTGAGTGTGGATGGAGTGTGTCCTGCATCCAACAGTTCTTGTAGAAAAACGAGAATCTGTGATATCTCGCATGACACTGGGTTATAGTTCCTGACTGAACACCAGTCAGAGAACACTGACCATTTAAGGGCATAGAGACGTTTAGTAGACGGAGCTCTAGCTTCACTGATGGTGCTCAAGACACTCACTGGGAGGTTCTCGAGCCCCCTTGAGTGGCCAACATGTAACGCTCAAGATTTTGGGGTGGGGGTGCCAGATTGTCCCATTCGCCTGAGAAAGGAGATCTTAAGATAGTAACTGAATCAACTTGGGAAACCTGATGTGGGTTCGCCAGAGTGGAGCCACTAGCAGGACTGTGTGCTCGCATTCCCTGATCCTTTTTAAGACCTGAGGAATGAGCGGTACTGGTGGAAAAGCATAAAGTATGCAGCTGGGCCATTCGTGGGCCAGCGCATCCTTGCTCTTTGATAAATAGAATGGGCAATGACAGTTGTCTTCGGAGGTGAAGAGGTCGACCTCTGCCCTCCCAAAAACACTCCATATCATTTTAACCATTTAGGAATGGAGGGCCCATTCCCCCAGGGACACGAGGCCCCTGGAGAGCATGTCTGCTCCCTGGTTCAGTCTGCCTGGCACATGCACTGCTTTCAGTGAATGTAATTTGCCTTTTGCCCATAGGAGGAGATGTCTGACCTGTTGGTTGAGCCATCTCGACCTGAGCCCGCCTTGGTGGTTTATATAGGAGACCACAGTTGTGTTGTCCGTGCGGACTAGAACATGGTGACCTGAGAGACGTGGTAAAAAAGTCTTGAGGGCTAGTACTACTGCCAGCATTTCTAGGCAGTTTATGTGCAACCGTGACTCCGTGCTCGACCATGAGCCGAAGGCTCGCCCTCGTACAGAGTGCCCCAACCCGAGTTGGAGGCGTCCGTGGTGACCACCATCCGTCTGGAAACTTTTCCCAAGTGACCACAGGGCCAGGGCTTTGACACAGCCGTGGCCCACTTTGATCCAAAGCTGGCCTGAATGCCACGCTTGGGAAGGAACCCATGATTTCAGCCAGTACTGCAGGGGGTGCATGTGCATCATACCCAGCGGAAGTACTTGAGAATCTGATGCCATTAGGCCTAGCATTCTCTGAAAATTTTTTAGGGGTCTGTTGGTTCCCATTTTGAATGAACGTGCAAGCTGCTTTGATAAGGGCCCTGTTCAAATGTTCGCCGGTTGGTTTGTGTTTGTGACACTGTGCGGACAGCACTTATGTGTAGCGGAGCACACTTGTAGTGGGCACGCGCTCTACATATAGAGCGCTCTCGGTGCGAGCTAAAGAGCGATAATCTGTGAAAACAGTGCTTATGTGCAAGGTGCTCGTATTTTAGTAAGGTCATTGTTAAAACAGCATTGGTGCACAGGCGAGCGTGTTTGACAACAGGCTAGTTGACTGCAATATTTACATCTCCAGTCTCTTGAATAGGGGACAGAGAGAAGTGCTGGAGTACTTGGCCGCCATTCACTAAATTGAGACTCACTGAGAAACCTGTGAGAGCGGGGCTCGAACCGGCAACCCTGTGTGCGAAAGTGCACCGTACCAGCAGAGGGCGTGGCTATGACGTAAGTCACGCTCTCAACGGTGTTTTGGTGTGTAGGGCATGCGTGCTTCATAACGGGCTCGTTTACTACACTGTTGAACCTCTTCAGTCGCCTGAATAGGACTGAGAGAAGTGATAGAGGGCTTGGCCGCCATTCACTAAATTGAGACTCACTGAGAAACCTCTGAGAGCGGGGCTCGAACTGGCAACCCTGTGTGCAAAAGTGCACGGTAACAGCAGAGGGCGAGGCTATGACGTAAGTCGCGCTCACGACTGTGTTTTGGTTTGTAGGGTGGGCGTGCTTCATAACAGGCTCGCTTACTACACTGTTGAACCTCTCCAGTCGTCTGAATAGGACTGAGAGAAGTGATAGATAGTGAAAAAGGCGCAGGGCTTGGCCGCCATTCACAACGCCATTATGCGCTAGACAGTGAGGCAGCAATGACGTAAGTCGCGCTCTCAACAGTGAGCGCATGCTGGGAGAGAGAGAGAGGGAGCACGCGCTGCCGCTGTAGAAAGCACGAGCTGAAGTGACAACAGTCTGTAACGTAAGCCGCGCTCTCAATATCTCCAGCAGTCTGAGAGCGAGTAATGCGGGAAGCTCCGGCATTAATTCGCTCGTCCACTCTGGCATTCTCTGTCCGCGGCGCTTTTTAGCGCGGCCCAAGTAAGAGAAAAGGAAGAGCGAGACATTGGTAATCGTGCGGATTCGTCTTCCTCATTGCCGCCGAATGAGACCAGGCCCTCCGCATCGAACGGAGGGAGCAGGTCCGATCGAGAGAACGTCACAGGGGAAACGTCTCTCTGAGGCGAAGACGAGGCACGCGGGCACTGGGCCGACGTGAACTCGCTAGCCTCGGTATACGTAACCCTCTGGCTCTGCTGTTCTTTCCCGCCGAGGCTCAGACGGAAAGGGGAACGGGAGAGCGCGAGGGGCGGGTCGCGCCCTGAAAAGAGCGCTATCCGCGAACGGAGGGAGGAAATGGGCATACCCTCGCAGTGAGAGCAGCCGGACCCGGCGAGAGCAGCGTCCGCGTGGGCCTTGCCCAAACAGATCACGCACCCGTCGTGGTTATCCTCCTAGTGCAGGTAAGTACTGCACATGCCACACAAGCGATATGTTTTTCTCAGTATTGTACAGAAAGGATACACCGTAGTGTTTCACCAAAGAGCGCAGGGGAAAGGCGTGACAGCTCGCGGGATCGCTGGCGATTTGAGCGCGCTGAAATACAACAGGCCGCTGACTCTCGCAGGACTTCCGGGCTGGCTAGCTCGCTATTCCGTTGCAGGCTCGTCAATTCACGGTGAAGGTGGTGTCGTTCGAGTTTATCAGCGAGGACCGTAGAAGACCGGTCAGGTTCCCATGGCGTCTTCGACGCAGTACGAACTGACCGTTCGAAAGGGAACATCCTCGGTTACTTAACGTAACCTCGGTTCCCTGAGATAAGGGAAGGAGTACTGCGCAGACGGCCATGCTATGGCGCTGACTCGGGTGACCGTCGCTTCAGTCGATTTAACCTGACGTTTTTGACAGTTACAGCGTATTTTATATCGGGTTTCTGCACTCAGCTTTGCGGGCTTTGTGCCCATTGGTTCGCTCAGATTACGCTGTTCTGCCATTGGTTCATGCAGTTCCCACTGGCCAGCCAATAGCGTGCGAGATGTCTCGACACTGTTTTGACTGGGCAGTAGCACTGCGTGATTTTACAATTACTTCAGTATATTCGAGAATAGGAGAATTCCCATGGCGTCTTCGACGCAGTACAAACTGACCGTTCGAAAGGGAACCTGTCGGCGAGTCAAAATCGGAGCTAAAACCGGGCAGTGTGAACTAGGCTTTAGTAGATTAACGTCGGTGGACTTGAACTTGAAAGACAGTGTTTACTGACGTCTTTCCGCGGTTGAAACAATATTTATTTTAGTGTTCATTCATGTTAATTTGATGCTTATCAATGAACTAGAAGAAAGAGATGATCGGTTCACGAGGCGCTACAGCGATCACGACACATTAAAGAGCCACAAAACGCTGTTTGTGGTTTACATTTCTTAAAAAAAGACATTTTAAAGTTGAGACTTTGTTTCATATAAAAAGTAACTTGCTCTCTTCTGTCTGTCGGCGTGTTGTCAGTGTCCTCTTGCTCCACAATGTATTTTCTCTACGTGAGAACGTGTGGTGTGAGAACGCCAAGGCTTGTCGGGCATTAGCAACAGTAACTAAAAGGGGCGGGGCTTTGCGAACAGTCAATTTAAGAACTTATGAATGGCTGATGCAACACTTGGTTTAAGTGGTATCACATTATTGAAAGTCCCATCTGCAAATCAGAGCAGATGGAAAAGTTATAAGCTACCAGCTAAAGATCCATCCAGAGCACCACTCCATGGTGTCTGACTGAGATAACTCTAGGGAACGGCACCCTGCTGCTCATTTGTCACAGATGCAACCTATGTTGCAATCTTTGAATGAAAACAATCAGCAGCACTTCACAAGAATTCTGTCAGCTTGGTTTTGGGAAGTGTGCGATTTATAATTTGAGAGAATTTAGTCATTTTCACAAGCAATATTGAGCAACATCCTAATTCAGAGAGACACTTTGTTATGATTTAATGTCAAACTAACAGAAGTCATGACGACTGACCAATAGCAGTGTTTTAAAGAGTAGCATCAATAGATAATGTCCATGCAAAGTAATATTTGATCAGTTCTGTTGCGTGGGAGGTAGGCTACTTCGGAAATAGAATTAACTGGAAATTCAGCATTTTCAATGCAAGCATACGTAAAGGTCCTTTATTGCCATTGATGGTTCCTTGAAAAAACTAGATCCATGGAAACTTTACACTGCTCAAAAGATTCTTTATCGTGGAAAAATACTTTTTAGATTAAAAATAGTTCTTTGGGGAACCAAAAAATGTTTCTTCTATGGCATCGCTGCAAGAATTTTTGTACTGAGCATGATTTTCTTTCATGTGGACTGTTTATCGATTAAGGCTGTTGTGAAATGAATGCAGGGTCAGCTATACCTCCCTCATCCTTGCATTCATGTCTGAGCAATGCATATTAATACAAGCTGGGTTTAATCGTTTCCTGTGGATCATTTCAATGTTGTGCGACAAGATAAAAGCAAGGGAAATGGTTTTAAAGATATCCATCTCAGTTCAAAGCCTAATTGAGGTCAAGTTTAGTTGTTAATTATTTCTCTGTCTTTGGTGTGTTTATTTCTATTGAATGACTGCGTACTACACACATAGTCTTTCTATTCTCTTTACCCTTTTAACCTCAGTCTACACCCCATGGGCCACTCAGTGGGAAAAACAGGTTTCTTGACAGATGATTTTGACTACAGAAAAATGTTGCCAGAAATTTCCGCTTCTCTTACATCGCACATGCCACTGTACACTCATTTATAATCTTTTACATGTTTAATTGATAAATTTTTACAGTTAAAGCCAGTTTGCTCTATTGACTGTTTTTAATTTTTACATGCACCTTATATTACTCATCATATATTCCACAAATAACACGTTAAAGGGGTGATGCATTGAGAAATCAACTTTCCTTTGAGCCTTTTATATATATAAGTTCATTGTGATATAAGAATATCCTCTAAGTTTCAGAGCTGAAAACGTCCTTGTTAGTCAAAGAAAAGCTTTTATAGACACCAGGCCCAGAAAACGAGAGCTCTCACAATATGTCGACCACTGACGTCATAGGATGCAGAAGCTTGTGGATCTAAACGGGTCGCGTTACCGAGCAATTAACATGACGGTTCCATTTCACGTGTGTAAGACATTGCGTTTATTCGCTTCATTTCACCGCAGAATCGATTGTAAACAAGATACAGGTCGAGACTGGATTTGCAGACATATTGAGATTAAAACACAATGCTGTGCCTTAGTAATGGGCGATATAAACGATATGCGATATAAACGATACAAAATTGGCCTACGATAGAGATTTTAAGTCTATTGCACTATCGCGATAATGCACGTTGATGACAGAATCTACCCATGAAATTTAGAGCCACGAGCTGCAACTGCAGCAATGCATCATCGTATTGGTCATCTTGAGTAAACATAGCTGAAAGCAAAACGGAGGAGCTGGTAAAAAAGACAGGTGCAACATCCACACACACACACACAAACACACACACTCACACACACACACTCGCTCACTGTCTTTGTAGTCTCTGCAGACTTTTCCCAACCGGAACCATTTTTCTTTCTTTCAAATTTTTCAAATAATTATCTCTTTGTAAACTTTGTTCAATGCATGCGAGTGCTGCCGTATGTTCGAATATGACCAGTCATTTTCGCCGTCATCACCCGGGTGAAGTGCCAGAAGACGCGAATGAGAAGTCGCGCTCGCTGTGAGAAAATGTGTCTCTCATCCGAAAGCGCGTACACGTCTCACAGCGCGCAAATATTGAGTTCTCTTTCAAGTCTTGCTCTTGAACGGATAAACTCACGCAAAAAGTATGTCAACATGTCCATCTTGATGAGTATTCTAGCAGACATAATCTGTATATGCCTTAAGTAAACTTTATACAGTCGAGAAAGACGACGCATATCCATGCATAATAAACTTATTGAATTGCATTTAATAAAAAAAAAAATAAAAAAAAAATTGTGGTACCGAAATAGGTACAGATCTGGTACGCATCTCCCTGTATCATTGCGTGATACTTTTGTATAATTTTTGTTAAGTTTTAGCCTGGTCGCTATTCACTGTCATTATATGGATAAGCGCGTACAGGACGTTTTTAAAACGTTCTGCTTTTTTTTTGTTAAAGTCTCTGCAGCTAGTGTACTTTAATTTTATTTATCTGCAACAATATGTTATAATTACAGTTTTACACAATAAATGTTCTCTAAACTACATACGTTTCTTTCTTTAAAAAAAAGGCTTTCCTTAGGGTCTAACCCGTTCTGAAATGGTTCTATTATAATTTTTATATCGCAATATATATCGTTATCGCAAGAGGCTGCAATGTATATCGCAATATGGATTTTAGGCCATATCGCCCATCCCTACTGTGCCTTCTATATTGGATCCGACAGGAACGGTGCAACACACTTATGTGAGTAAAACATGTTTTTATATGTGTTAGTATTGCATTGTTACAGATCGTTTGATATCTATTGATTACATACCTTAGCACACTGTCACAGGCTGGAGAAGGTGTTATTGGTTCATTTGTGATCAGACTCGGACTTGTAACGCCAGCTCTTTTTCAGACGGGCTACCAAAATGCATCAACGGGCTATCTTAAATAGTGAAATAGTGCATGTGCGCGTGTGTGTACAGTTTGCGGTTATATTCACTGATCGGGCCGGCTAAGTAATAAAAAAATATAATTCCAATCAATCGCGGGTGGATGAGAGATGAATCATTGTGTTTGTTTGATAAGGATATTTTGCGAGTTCTGTGAACGATTCCCCAGACGCTTTCAAAACAATTCCCACATGTACTGAGCGGAGCTGAAGCTCATTAAATATGCAAATCTTATCCAATCCTAGCCGTGGGCGTTTACTTCCAAGTCTTCAGTGCGGCACGCCCATCAAAACCGAGCGTTATTCAGAGAGTCTCAAAACCAAGGCAAAAAGTAGCCTATTACTTATTCATTGTGATATTTCTGAATGTAAAAACCACGCGAAAGTCATAAGTTGACCTCAGACAACAGTATAATTATTATTTTTTTAAATCCAACGCCTTTCATTGACTTTGCATTGCTTGTAGCTGCCTACTTGTCATTTATGACTTATAAAAAAACAGAACAATGTCTAAAAGCTGATATGTGACAGGGTGTACAGCAAACAAGCTAAAAAACACAGAAATACATTTTTATAAGCTGTCGACCCAAAAAAACAAGTGTTTAAGGAGACAAAAGTGGATACAGGCAATCAGATGTGACGCTTCGGCAGGAAGAATGGGTACATTTTAGGATCCTGACACTTAGCATAGCTCAGTATGCCTACATGTGCAGTAAACATTTTGTCACTGCTAAGTCAAATATCCAAATGTCAGTTTTATACATTATATTTCCTGTCGCTGATTACGTTCCCCTCCAGTGGGTGGAGTTCTCAGTTTGGCGCTCTGTCTCAATTGCCTGTATCCACTTTTGTGTCCTTAAACGCTTGTTTTTTGGGTCAACAGCTTATAAAAACTTCTGGGTTTTTGGTTCTGTGTTTTTTAGCTTGTTTGCTGTACACTTAGAACAATGTCTAAAAGCTGATATGTGACTGTTTTTTTGTGGTACGTCAGAAATGACAAGGAGGCGCTTCACGCTATACAAAGTCAATGGAGAGCGTTGGCTTGTTTCCCCCCCGGTGGGTGTGGTTTTCAGATTATGACGCGTGTCTCTATATTAATATTTTGAATTAGCATATACTGTATCTTTATGTTTTCCTTAATTTTAGTTTACATTTTAGTCATTTTGTTATGTGATTTTGTCATTTTTATTAGTTTTGACCCTAGAAATTTTCACTTGTTTGTACATTTAGCTACAATCTTGTATGAAACATGCTCCATAATGTAGGTTATAACTTATTATAATTACTATGATTAAATTACGAATGCTGATATATAATGGTTTTAGCTTATTAAGGATTTTGTTGCTGCAGTGTGGTTGATTTCAGGGGAATGGCTGGCTGTCAGTCATGTAAATGATAAAGATTTTCTGCAACACTTGTATGAAGCTGAATCTCTGTGCTTTCCGCCTGCTTGTTTAGTTGTACTTCTCCTTCTCCCCATTTAAAAGTGAGTGCTCATGCATAGAATTTCAAAAAGCAGCTGTGATTCTCTAGGCTGTGGCCATCATCCAGGATATATCCATCACCGTCTGAAGGAGAAAGCTTGTGTGTGTGTGTGCTGGCGTAGACTCCTGGCTTTTATCCTAATGAATGTTTGCCCTCATGGACCCAGAGGAGGGGATTGGATTTAGATCCAGGCAGGACACTGCTGATTCAGGTCTTCTGAGGGTGTTGAGACTGGGGTTGTGTGACTCGAGTGTCAGGGGACTGTTTTGGGAGATATTATTTAGGACTTGGGTTTTCTGAAGTAGCAGGGAACCCACAACCCAACTGATTCTCTTGAGTCCTCATTCTCTTTTGCACTCGTATTCATTAGCATAATTCATGACAGACTCAAGACTATGTCTGCTGACCTGTCGGTGAAGTTTCTTTCACTCTATCCCTCCTGTTTTTCTGTCCATTTTCTCTCTCCAGAGGGCTGACAGATCTCAGAGGAAACATTAGTCTATGGTCTGACGCCATGTCCTCCCTAATGGTTTCGGTCAGAATGTTGGCTTTTGTCATCAGAATGATATATAATCAGAGGATTATAGTTCACTAGTAGTGATTTATTTGAAGTCAACATGAAATGTCATTCACAACCATTTTACTTCTGTAATGTGACATATTTTTGAATGAAATAAAAATGATTTAGAGCAGGACTTGATTTTACCCATCTGGAGTTGATTTGATCATAAAAAAGTGGGTGTTAGGTACAAAATTGGAGTCAGGTGCTTGGCAGTTGGAGTTATTTTGATGAAAGATTAGAAAGACAAACAATTGTGCACCAGTGAATCATTAACAAAAAGAATGCGCATTAACCCTGTAAAGCCTGAAAAGTTTAAACCTTTAGACCTTTTTTTTATTATTGTTGTTGAGTATTATATTTAATACATCAGGCTGATTATCTCTTCATCACTGCACCTGTTTGTGGGTGGGATATATTAGGCAATAAGTAGAATAACTAGATTCTATTTAGACTAAGTGAAAATAACATTTTCTTAGCAATAGATGATATTTACACTAAGTGAAAATAGTGATATATTCTATTTACGCCATGTAAAAGTAGCAGTTATTTGCAATATGTGTAAATATTAATCAGATGCTATTTATACTTTGACAGACATACTATTTGAACGTCAGTATTAAATGGATGCCGCCTTAATGGGACAGTAAAAGCCCTCCCTACACCTACCCCTAACCCTACCCAATAAATACCTTAATTATTATTAAACATTTCGTTAGGCAATTTATCTCCACTTTTAGAACATTTTCTCAATTTTTATTGAAAGTAAAGGCCTTGTGATGGGAAAAGGGAGAAGAGCGAACTCAGCAAAAGGTGGAATCGAACCCGGGTCGATCGCATCAAAACATCCCAAGCCTTACACTTTACTGACTACACCACTGAAGACATTTAAATGTGTCTTTTTAAAATCTTGTTTGGCCCAACCAGGCATTGTTAGGCGGAGCTAGTGTGAATAGCACTTGCCAACAAGGCACGCTGTTTGCACTCGGTGTAAATGGACACTCTGGGGATATATTAGGCAGCAAGTGAACATTTTGTCCTCAAAGTTGATGTGTTAGAGGCAGGAAAAATGGGCAAGCTTAAGGATTTGAGCGAGTTTGACAAGGGCCAAATTGTGATGGCTAGATGACTGGGTCAGAGCATCTCCAAAACTGCAGCTCTTGTGGAGTGTTCCCGGTCTGCAGTGGCCGGTATCTATCAAAAGTGCTCCAAGGAAGGAACAGTGGTGAACCGGCGACAGGGTCATGGGCGGCCAAGGCTCATTGATGCACGTGGGGAGCGAAGGCCGGCCTGTGTGGTCCGATCAAACAGACGAGCTACTGGAGCTCAAATTGCTCATGATGTTGATGCTGGTTCTGATAAAAAGGTGTCACACCATGTCTTCACCAGACGCGAGCGGCACGATGCGATGTGACAAAAAGACAATATAACCCATTATAATTAGTGATGTTGTCTATACTGGATGCGGTGCGGCATGACACAACACGACAAAACCCTGACAGTAAACTGATGCCTTGTTCTATTCATGATGTACTGACATGAAGGACAAATTATTTGTAACGGTTGCTTTGTTGCATCCAGTGTAGACAACTTCTAGCTGTTGCGGCGCGTCAACGGTCGCGTCTGGTGTAGACACGGTGTCAGAATACACAGTGCATCGCAGTTTGTTGCGTATGGAGCTGTATAGCCGCAGACTAGTCAGGGTACACATGCTGACCCCTTTCCACCACTGAAAGTGCCAACAGTCGGCATCACGGAACTGGACCACAGAGCAATGGAAGAAGGTGGCCTGGTCTGATGAATCACGTTTTTTTTTTACATCCCGTGGATGGCCGGGTGCGTGTGCGTCGCTTACCTGGGGAACACATGGCACCAGGATGCACTATGAGAAGAAGGCAAGCCGGCGGAGGCAGTGTGATGCTTTGGACAATGTTCTGCAGGGAAACCTTCAGTCCTGCCATCCATGTGGATGTTACTTTGACACGTACCACCTACCTAAGCATTGTTGCAGACCATATATACACCCTCTCATGGAAACGGTATTCCCTGGTTGCTTTGGCCTCTTTCAGCAGGATAATGCTCCCCAGGATAATACCACAAAGCAAAAATGGTTCAGGAATGGTTCAGGAAACTACCCATTAAACGACAAAAGGCATGCATTACATTGTGTACAACAGATTTTTCTGCAAGTTTTGATCAAGTTAGCCCCCTAGTGGGCTTTATAGGGGTTAAGAAAGTAAATAGGATCAATATTGATTTGATGTCAACTTTAATGTGTGCTTTATGCATTCTGTTGCTTTTGTTTATTTTCTTATACATCCATTGGCTTGTTTGACTTTCATATGAACCCTCTGGGGGGCTGACTGGCTGTCAGTTAGAGGGCAGAACACTCAGAAAGGCTTTTAGGCTCTGATACGCTCTACAACAGAGCAATAAAAGCCCCTCCATCGCGGCTATAGCCAAAGCAATGCCCCCAATTACATCATCCTCCCCTCCAGGCTGTCTCCTCTTCTCTCTTTGCCTTTTCCAATCGTTCTCTGTCTGTTCGTGATGTCCCCATTTCATCTTTCCCTCTCCCTCCTTCTAGAGTGATGTCATTTGATATGAGGGGGAAATGTGGCCCACTGACCCTTGAGACGCAGCTCGTCTGTACTGAAATGAGCTCTTTGTTTCTGCTGCTGCCAGACGGCCGTGTCTCAAACACACAGCTCTTCATCACTGCATCTGTCAGGCCTCGTGCCAAACCCTTTAGTGCTTTGTGGGTAGAAAATAATTCCTATCCATTTTGCATCTTTGTGGGGTAATATATATTACTTTCCCTTATTATACAGAGGGAAGGAGAAATAAATATTATTTATTAACATTAAAGTTTATTTGCAGCAAACTTGCAGTTACTATGCAGCAAAGTTTTCCACAAAAAAAGCTAATTTGCATACAAAAGTTTGCCACATTGGCTTTACAGAACACTGTATTTTTCTAAGGGTTTTATTATTCTGAGCCTGGATTCAACTCTGTAAAGCATGACATGAAATCTTTTAGACAGAATTATCATCAATTATCAATATGTATTTTAGGAGGATAAAAACATCTCCCAAACATGCAGTTGCTGATACTTATATGGCCAAAAAGTAATTCTGAAAGCTTGTAATGCAAATCAGTGAGATTCTTATAACAGTATTACAGGCCACTTTCATAAAATGCACATAAATATCAGTAGATGTTGTGTCTCAAATAGTCTTTGTTTAAAAGAGTGGAAATTGGATTTAAAGGGATAGTTCACCCAAAAATGAAAATTAGCCCATGATTTTCTCACCCTCAAGTCATCCTAGGTGTATATGACATTCATCTTTCAGACGAATAAAATCTGAGTTATATTTAAAAAAAAGTCCAGGCTAATCCAAGCTTTATAATGGCAGTAATAGTTGCTCTGTTTTTGAAGTCCATAAAAACGCATCTGTCCATCAAATAACGTGTTCCACACGGCTCTGGGGGTTAATAAAGGCCTTCTGAAGCGAATCCATGCGTTTGTAAAACTTTATAAAGTAAAGTTCCGGCCGATCGCCACATTGGCTTTCCAGAGCACTGTATTTTTCTAAGGGTTTTATTATTCTGAGCCTGGGATTCAACTCTGTAAAGCATGACATGAAATGATAGCCCAAAATCTTTTAGACAGAATTATCATCAATTATCAATATGTATTTTAGGAGGAAAAAAACATCTCCCAAACATGCAGTTGCTGATATTTATATGGCCAAAAAGTAATTCTGAAAGCTTGTAATGCAAATCAATGAGATTCTTATAACAGTATTACAGGCCACTTTCATAAAATGCACATAAATATCAGTTGTTGCTCTATATCTCCCAATAATATGTTTATGCACTCATATTTGAATGCTTAGTTTTTTATAATCAAAGCTTTGTAGTTTTTATTGTGTCAGCCAAAACATATAATGCAATGAATTCTGCAATTATATACAAAATAGACATTCCTCAAAAGCCTGCTGTATTGATATTCACATTTTAACATCATTTTTTAATAATGTGGAATAATCAAGTAAGCCTAGGGTTGCTTTAGTCCAGTAGGTGTTCATCTTGAAATATTACTGACAATATAAACATTATTATTAATTTTACTTCATAAAAATCAGTAAATATTTCATAGCAAAAAGACAATATGCTAAATAATCCAATATTAATAGGGACAAATGATATATTTTGTAATAAAGATAATGTGAAATATAATATCATTTTGGGTAAGAAATATTAATGAGCGGTCACGCCCATTGGCAAGTTAGAAGAAACATTATTCAAGGGTATAGTTAGTCTTGTTAGTTTGGACCAAAATCAAAATCTCTGCATGGTCTGTTTTTGCCAGCTTTGTTTTATAGGTGTCTTTCCGTAAGTGTTTGTAATCGTGTAGCTAAAACAACTGCCAAGGCGCCACTTCACATTTCTGTTAATCGCCCACCTAGTATGTGCAGCATCCTGCTTTCGGTCAGTTAAATAATACCTATTTCTTTCTCACTCACTCAATTGTTCCAGAGCCTAAGGGACTATAGCGTCATGCACAGCTAGAGTCAGTTTATAGTTAATTTATGAGTCTTCTCGTTGGCCCAGTGGCTGTTTGGGGCTGGGTTTAATATAGCAATACATTTTGGGTCATTGGGCGGTAGTGTGGCAGATTAAGTGCTCGTTTTAGTTCCCTCTGACTGCTCAGTAGATTGGATCAACAGGCGTGCATTGTTTGAGAGGGTGTCAGATACACTCAAGAACCCCCTGGCCTACTGCCCCCAATTCTGTCCTGAGTGCTTTTCCACCCTCTTGGACTGTATCTGGAAGTGAAATGACCTTGCTGGTGTTCGCTGTGACATGAAAAGTTCTGACATGGCAAATTATACACCACCATCCTTCTATCAAAACTGAGTGTGCCTCCAGTAGATGTTGTGTCTCAAATAGTCTTTGTTTAAAAGAGTGGAAATTGGATTTAAAGGGTTAGTTCACCCAAAAATGAAAATTAGCCCATGATTTACTCACCCTCAAGTCATCCTAGGTGTATATGACATTCTTCTTTCAGACGAATAAAATCGGAGTTACATTTAAAAAAAAGTCCAGGCTAATCCAAGCTTTATAATGGCAGTGATTGTTGCTCTGTTTTTGAAGTCCATAAAAATGCATCTGTCCGTCAAATAACGTGTTCCACACGGCTCTGGGGGTTAATAAAGGCCTTCTGAAGCGAATCCATGCGTTTGTAAAACTTTATAAAGTAAAGTTCTGGCCGATCGCCTTCTGTGGACAAGTGTTGAAAGTGCCTTCTCAGAGTTCAAAATGCTTATGCGACGTCTGACGAGCGTTCCTGGTCGTGTAAGCCTTTGAACTGCAGAGGCACTTTAAACACTTTTTCCATAAATTGAACACGGAAGGCGATCGGCTGAAACTTTACATTATAAAGTTTTAAATATGGATATTTGTCTTACACAAACGCATGGATTCGCTTCAAGGACCTTAAAAATACCCTGTTTGCTAGTGTTTATACTTGTAGCATGTATTTATTTTGAAGGCCCTACTTATATCTAAATACCCGGATGACCAGTATGTCTCTGAGGGGCTCTTTGCACTCGCGTCCATGACATTTTTTCTCCCTGGCCGAGATCCAGGGTCCTGCAGGGCCAGTGCAGACTTGTGCTGCCTGGTGGGTGTTCCTGCGTGGGGGTGATGGAGGTCACAGCCCAGTAGGTTTGGACTGTGTCCAGAGCAAGTGTTGTTGGGCCCACTAATTTAAACAAAGAGAGACAGACGCTTTAGATTTATAAATGTGTGTGTGTGTGTGTGTGTGTGTCCTGGTAAACCCTACATTATGGGGACAAAATGTCCCCACAAAGATGGCAATATCCAAAAATCCTTGTTCTGGACAATTTTTGGTCCCCATGATGTGTAGGTTTAGTAGTCGGTTTAGGGTTAGGGGATAGAATATACAGTTTGTACAGTATAAAACTCCTTGAAAACCGTGTGTGTGTGTGTGTGTGTGTGTGTGTGTGTGTGTGTGTGTGTGTGTGTGTGTGTGTGTGTGTGTGTGTGTGTGTGTGTGTGTGTGTGTGTGTGTGTGTGTGTGTGTGTGTGTGTGTGTGTGTGTGTGTGTGTGTGTGTGTGTGTGTGTGTGTGTGTGTGTGTGTGTGTGTGTGTGTGTGTGTGTGTGTGTGTGTAAAAAAGAGAAGAGGCAGAACACGACAGGAGATGGATGAACCAGCAGAAAATATTTATATTTTGCTTTGTTAAACCCATAAAACAGATAATAAAAAAAGTTATTATATATCATCATTAACCTCATGCATTTGAACAAAATAGTTCTGTAATGTGTGCATTGTTTGTATAAATATGTATGGTTTGTGGACAATATTAATTTTGTCAAGTGGCTATAATGATATTGTGGTAAATCTTTACATTACTTAACTACAATATTTACCAATAACTAACAATGAAAATACTTCTAAAGCATTTATTAATCTTAGTTCATGTTAATTTTAACTTTTATAAATACATTATTAAAATCAAAAGTTGGATTTGTTTACATTATTTAATGGACCTGAGCTAACATGAACTAACAATGAACGGCTTTATTTGTATTAATTAATGTTAACAAAGATGGATAAATATTGAAAGAAATGAATCGCTCATTATTAGTTACTTTTTTAGTTAATGCAATAACTAAAGATAACTAATGGGACAATTGTAAAGTGTATCCACTTCATGCTATAGCTCATACTAAGAACACATTTGTTTCTAGTGTCAGTGAAGGGGCAGTCATTTCTTTTTAATTATGATGTGGGGGAAACATCATCATCACTTGACAAAGTACGATGCTAAGACAAGATTTGAGAGTGATGCAGTCATTGTGAAAATCGTTTGATAGACTTGTTGGGAGAAATTAAATATTTAGGACCAGTTTAGCACTTAGTGGTCTGGTTTCAACCTTTGAGGATAAAGAGTAAATGCACAATAAACAGACTGTTCTCAGACTGTAAGCACACTTACTGTGGATCTCTGATTCTCAAAGCATTCAGCCACTTCAGATGAATCTTTAATGAGCTCAAGGTCCTTAAAGGTCCCGTTCTTCGTGTTTTTTTTAAAGCTTTGATTGTGTTTACAGTGTGCAATATAACGTGTTCATGTTTCGCGTGTAAAAAAACAGTATTTTTCACACAATTTACTTATCTGTATACCGCTGTTTTCACTGTCCTAAAAACGGCCTGATGAGTTCCTTGTTCTATGAAGTCCCTCCTTCAGAAATACGTAACGAGTTCTGATTGTGCCAGCGGTTCCCGTGTTGTGATTTGACCCCAGCTTAGCGCACGTTGCACGGTTCCTGTGTTGTGATTCGACAGCAGCTTAGCGCAAGTTGCACGGAAAGGTCACGCCTCTTAACGGGGAGATGTATGCGCTTAATGATCTCTACAGCGTCCCTGGGAAAGCCAAACAAAGGTAATTTGACTCCGGGATGAAAATAACAGCGTCTCGACGACATGGCGACAAACACAGTCAAATGCAACACTTCCTCGTCTTCTCCACGCAACACTTCCTCTTCTCCACGTGGGAGAGCAACAAGACCACGCCCCCTTTTTCGAGTATTCTTGTGGGCGGAGGTTAGTCTGTTCTACTGTTCTACTGACGTCATTTATGAAGGAAGTACCAGGATGTAGTCCAAGCCGGCCGTTCGCTGTAGGCTTTGAAAGGGGACTTCTGTTAAATAAAATATCTCGCTTGGCATTGAACTTTGAGCTTTATAATTTTACAGGTATTATTTATGCTCTAACAGCAACATTACACACTAACTAAAGTTTGAACAATGGGATCACGAAGAACGGGACCTTTAAAGGAAAGACACTTCACACTGTCGGCCATTTTCTGCATAGAAATCCTCTGAAATGCTCAATATAGCCAGTAAGGCCTCATGGTTTCTTCTCTCTAAATAACCTGCATCTGATAAGTATCAAATCCTGATTCATGTGTGACCCCAGAGAAGGAATGGAAACAAGTTTGAAGTGTTTATGTTATTCCTTAACATGACCTGTCTGGTCAAATACCAGCTGTGCGGATTAAGTATTGCTGAATTATTTTGTCTGTTTTGTTTCTTCTCTAAGGGTGTTGTTCTCATCTGAATATCAGGAAATATGGTACGATCCAAATGGAAACCGTCAGTTTTCCAGGCCTTCCAACAGGGTGAGTGCAAGAGCCATTCCAGAATCATTCACTTCTAAAAAGCCTGTGAATAGTTCATATTGTCATATTAATCTTGTGATAAACTATGTTGTCAAATAGGCTATATATATACAGTGAGGAAAATAAGTATTTGAACACCCTGCTATTTTGCAAGTTCTCCCACTTAGAAATCATGGAGGGGTCTGAAATTGTCATCGTAGCTGCATGTCCACTGTGAGAGACATAATCTAAAAAAAAAATCCAGAAATCACAATGTATGATATTATTTATTATTTATTAACTATTTATTTGTATGTATGATACAGCTGCAAATAAGTATTTGAACAATCAATGTTAATATTTGGTACAGTAGCCTTTGTTTGCAATTACAGAGGTCAAACGTTTCCTGTAGTTTTTCACCAGGTTTGCACACACTGCAGGAGGGATTTTGGCCCACTCCTCCACACAGATCTTCTCTAGATCAGTCAGGTTTCTGGCCTGTCGCTGAGAAACACAGAGTTTGAGCTCCCTCCAAAGATTCTCTATTGGGTTTAGGTCTGGAGACTGGCTAGGCCACGCCAGAACCTTGATATGCTTCTTACAGAGCCACTCCTTGGTTATCCTGGCTGTGTGCTTTGGTCCATTGTCATGTTGGAAGACCCAGCCTCGACCCATCTTCAATGCTCTAACTGAGGGAAGGAGGTTGTTCCCCAAAATCTCGCAAAACATGGCCCTGGTCATTCTCTCCTTAATACAGTGCAGTCGCCCTGTCCCATGTGCAGAAAAACACCCCCAAAGCATGATGCTACCACCCCCATGCTTCACAGTAGGGATGTTGTTCTTGGGATGGTACTCATCATTCTTCTTCCTCCAAACACGTTTAGTGGAATTATGACCAAACAGTTATATTTTGGTCTCATCTGACCACATGACTTTCTCCCATGACTCCTTTGGATCATCCAAATGGTCATTGGCAAACTTAAGACGGGCCTTGACATGTGCTGGTTTAAGCAGGGGAACCTTCCGTGCCATGCATGATTTCAAACCATGACGTCTTAGTGTATTACCAACTGTAACCTTGGAAACGGTGGTCCCAGCTCTTTTCAGGTCATTGACCAGCTCCTCCCGTGTAGTTCTGGGCTGATTTCTCACCTTTCTTAGGATCATTGAGACCCCACGAGGTGAGATCTTGCATGGAGCCCCAGTCCGAGGGAGATTGACAGTCATGTTTAGCTTCTTCCATTTTCTAATGATTGCTCCAACAGTGGACCTCTTTTCACCAAGCTGCTTGGCAATTTCCCCGTAGCCCTTTCCAGCCTTGTGGAGGTGTACAATTTTGTCTCTAGTGTCTTTGGACAGCTCTTTGGTCTTGGCCATGTTAGTAGTTGGATTCTTACTGATTGAATGGGGTGGACAGGTGTCTTTATGCAGCTAACGACCTCAAACAGGTGCATCTAATTTAGGATAATAAATGGAGTGGAGATGGACATTTTAAAGGCAGACTAACAGGTCTTTGAGGGTCAGAATTCTAGCTGATAGACAGGTGTTCAAATACTTATTTGCAGCTGTATAATACAAATAAATAGTTAAAAAATCATATATTGTGATTTCTGGATTTTTTTTTTTTTTATGTCTCTCACAGTGGACATGCACCTACGATGACAATTTCAGACCCCTCCATGATTTCTAAGTGGGAGAACTTGAAAATAGCAGGGTGTTCAAATACTTATTTTCCTCACTATACATGGGTTGGGCAATGAAACTGAAACACCTGGTGTAGACCACAATAATCTATTAGTGTGGTGTAGAGCCTCATTTTGCAGCCAATACAGCCAATATCAATTTGTCTCGGGAATGACAGATACAAGTCCTTCAGTCAGAGGGATTTTGAGCCATTCCTCTTAACTCACAGTGGCCATATCACTATGTGATGCTGGTGGAGGAAAACGTTTTCTGACTCACGCCTCCAAAACACCCCAAAGTGGCTCAATAATATTCAGATCAGGGAGATGTTCAACTTCACTTTCATGTTCAACAAACCACTCTGTCAGCAGTCTTGCTGTGTGTATTGGTGCATTATCATGTTGATACACAGCACCCCCTTCAGGGTACAGTGTTTGAACCTTTAGGTGCACATGGTCCTCCAGGACGGTTCAGTAGTCCCTGGCAGTGCACAGTACAGTAGGGAATGCCAATATATTGCAGCCCAAACCATCATTGATCCATGCCCATGCTTCACTTTTTGCACGCAACAGTCAGGGTGTTAAGCTTCTTTGGGGCTCTCTCTCTCTAACTCCCCCGGATGTGGGGACAGTAAAGGTGGACTCATCAGAGGACAATACGTTTTACATTGTCCACTGCCCAAGATTTTCATATGCTGGCACCATTAAAATGAATGCTTGGCATTGGCACAAGTGACCAAAGCGACCATGAATATTGACCCCGTGGAGCTCTCTCAACGACAGTTTTGGTGGGAACAGGAAATTTGAGATGCGCATTTATTTCTGTGGTTTTATGTTTTTTGGATACTATCTGGGTGACACCCCTTTCAGACAGCTTCCTCTTGCATTGACAGTCACTCCTGTTGGATGTGGTTCATCCTGCGTACATACATATATACGTGTGAAACCTCCAACCCTATTTTGGCTAGTGTTCAGTTTCATTGTCCAACCCCACTTAATGTCTTAACTTAATTGTAAAAAATCTAGTAATCTGTACAATTCACATACTATACCTTGTTTACTCAGAAAACCCAAGTTAAGATTAATTGATTGGCTTGAGTGCCATTTTGTCAAGCAAAAAAAAAGCACCATTATGGTGATCAGTGTTCCCTTTGGTTGGGCACTTGGAACATTCAAATGATTGCAAATCTCTTACTATTGATGTAGCGATTCAACAAGAAATCAATTATTTGGTTTCAAAGGAAGAGAACTAAAAAAATATGTCGCTTTTAAAAGCTGACATAGCTTCTGACTAAATGATTAACTATAGTTAATGATTTAGTCCGAAATTAGGTCACCTTTTAAAAGCAGCCTTTACAATACTTCCCTTCATGTCGTATAATTATCGTTTAAAATTTTGTTGCTAACATTTAGGTAAAAAAAACACTATCTTGCAGTTGTTCATGCTTGAGTCACAGACTTCAACATTCAGCATGCAAAACACAGCAAGGGTAACAACAATGGTAGCTATACTAAGTCAAGAGTAAATCTAAAGTAAATTATCAAGTTCTCTCTACAGTTCTTTTTTATTTACTAGAAGCATTTGTCAGCACAACATACTATTCCTATTTAACTTTACTTGGATTTTTAAAGCCAATCGGTTTGCATGCTTTTTTTTAAGTGAGTCTAATTCAATTTTACTGTGTACTTATATAGTGTATAGTACTTCAAAACCAAATTTCCTCTAATGTTATACTTACATTATGTAATATTGGTTTCAGGATCACTGTTATTATCATGGAACAGTCAAAGGGATCCAGGGGTCGAGTGTCGTCATCAGCACCTGTGCTGGATTCAGGTAAGAACCACTGTAGATCTGCACGTGTATTGTGTGAAAAAATATAATTTTATCTTGCATGTTCAATGGATCTTTAATTTAGAATCTTGTAATGTAATGCTTGTAACATTTTTATTGGAAGAGCCCATGTGAATGCACAGTACTTGGCTTATTTCATTTTATAGTGACAACAGGGATGCAATCATTGGCAGATGTGAGGATTTTTTTTTTTTTTTTTTGCAATTCCTTTTGGTGCCACTAGTGGTTCAGAAATGACACTCCCCACCTTAAACCAAGGTAAAATCATAACCCATGGCGTCTTGTGAGCTATAGCTTAATTTTCTTATTCACACATGATCTTTTTCTGAACAAAATATTTTATTTAATTCTTTAGTTCATCAAATTTACATTTTATAGTATTATTATCATGCAGTCGTGGCCTAATGGTTAGAGAGTCGGACTTGTAACCCGAAGGTTGCGGGTTTGAGTCTCAGGTCCAGCAGGAATTGTTGGTGGGGGGAGTGAATAACCAGCGCTCTCCTCCACCCTCAATACCTTGACTGAGGTGAGACCCTTGAGCAAGGCACCGAACCCCCAACTGCTCCCCGGGTGCCGTTCACTACTGTGTGTGTGTGTGCACTTGGATGGGTTAAATGCAGAGCACAAATTCCAAGTATGGGTCACCATACTTGGCCAAACTTCACTTCACTTCAAAACTGTCCTTGATTGGTTAGTAATTGTGACTTTCACAAAACAATTTTAGTTAAATTTAGCTGTCAGACTCTTAGAAAATTCAGCTCTAGTGATGTGATTTGTTGATAGAACTTGTCTTTGTTGCGCAAAAGTTCCCATTTATTATCCCAGGAAGTGAGTTCAGTGAGTTCATTGTGCTACTTTTGCCGGGTCTCTGGGTTTCTGAGTGGGCCGAGGGTAGATGTATAGAGTCCTGTTGAGCTGCAGCTCGTTCAGAGACTCCATTTCCTGTCTGAACAGACACACATTGACTGATATCCAAAAAGATCAATGAGTATATATAAGCCAGCACAGCTTGAGTGTGTTGGATTTGATTGGAGATGGGGAAAGCTTGTGCATTTTATAGAGTGTACATGTCCTTCCAGATGATTTTCACAGCTGCTTTGTACGATTCCACTAAATTACCGCCACGGAAACATTTTGTCTAGAGTTTAATGTATCTTATCACAGATGTGTTAGCATGTCTTCAGTTGCCATTCAAAAACTCATGTTAATGTCATTGAGCGTTCTTCAACTTTGCAGGATGCCTTTTACAGATAGTAGCAACTTTCTCCATTTATAGACAGTTAAGATTGTTGTTAGTTCATCTTAATATTGTAACGGTATCGGGAACAAACTGAATATAAAAATCCAAACTGAAACTTTAATAATGTTGCTTGGGAACAGACAGACGACCAGGGACACACTCTAACATAACAGTGACAAGACAATGACTGAAGGTGAGGGTGCAACTTAAGTAGAGAACAGAAACAAGATGATTAACTAGACACAGCTGGGACAAATTAACTAATGAGGGTAACTATGGAAACAGACAAGTGGCGGGAAACTGTGACAAAGGAACATGTGACAAATCAAAACACAACAAAAAGACCAAACAAGACAGACATGTGACTAAACTCCCCCCTGCCGTTAGGCACGTCCTTGTGCCCTAGAGTCCTGGAGGTGACAGGTAGATGAGCAGGACGATGCTGGCAGTTGCAGATGACTCCAGTGTTGCCAGTGCTTCAGGGGACCGTGGAGGCACCAGAAGCTCAGGGGACCATGGAGGCGCCGGAAGCTCAGGGGACCATGGAGGCGCCAGAAGCTCAGGGGACCATGCAGGCTCAGGCAGTTCAGGGAGCCATGGCGGCTCAGGCACTTCGGAGAGCCCTGGAGGCTCAGGCAGTTCAGAGAGCCCTGGCGGCTTAGGCAGTTCAGGAGACCAGGGCGGCGAAGACCCTTCATGGACAGCCAGCCTCCTCTGGAGCAAGGACAGGAGGGACAGGAGATGGAGTCCTCTCTGGGCTTGGGACAGGAGGCGTAGTCCTCTCTGGACTGGGGACAGGAGATGGAGTCCTCTCGGGACAGGAGGCGGAGTCCTCTCTGGACCGGGGACAGGAGCTCTCTGGACTGGGGACAGGAGCAGAGTCCTCTCTGGACTGGGGATAGGAGACGGAGTCCTCTCTGGACTGGAGACAGGAGACGGAGTCCTCTCGGGACAGGAGGTGGAGTCCTCTCTGGACTGGGGACAGGAGGCAGAGTCCTCTCTGGACTGGGGACAGGAGGCAGAGTCCTCTCTGGACTGGGGACAGGAGGCAGAGTCCTCTCTGGACTGGGGACAGGAGGCGGAGTCCTCTCTGGACTGGGGACAGGAGACGGAGTCCTCTCGGGACAGGAGACAGATTCCTCTCGGGACAGGAGGCGGAGTGCTCTCTGGACTGGGGACAGGAGACAGATTCCTCTCGGGACAGGAGGCGGAGTGCTCTCTGGACTGGAGACAGGAGACGGAGTCCTCTCGGGACAGGAGGCGGAGTGCTCTCTGGACTGGGGACAGGAGGCGGAGTCCTCTCTGGACTGGGGATAGGAGAAGAAGTCCTCTCGCGACTCGGGACAGGAGGCAAAGTCCTCTCTGGACTCTGGTCACGGGCAAATATTAGGTTTGGCTTCTTTTTGTGCCTTTCATATTGTTGTAAATTTCTGCAGTGGAAGCATTTTCATTGATAGTTGGGCGTCCCTGTACATCTGTGAAGTGTTGTGTGTGTAACTAGGTTTGTGTTTGGGGAATACTGGGATATCCAGGAAGTAAGAAAATCTGTTTTTGCTTAAATAACCCAGTTCAGCATAAACACAAGTTGGCTATCAATTGAGTTTTATTCCCTTTTTTCTTCACCCTCCCATCCGGGATAAAGATCATTTTGTGTGAAGAAGCTGTTCTGCTTCCTGTGCAAAACCCAGCTGAAAGGTTTCCATCCTGTCGGCCAGTTTAAATGTCCATGACTCTGATTTTCCACATTATCATTGAATCTGAAAGTTTAACTATCCCTGTGATTGACACGTTGTCTTTTCAATCCTCAGGGGCATGATAACGGTCAATAACAGCGTGAGCTACATGATCGAACCGCTAGCTAACCAAACACACTCTCAGGGACATGCCGTATACAACGCTCAGAGCCTGAAACTGCCAGCGGGCACCTGCGGACACCACCATGGAGATGGAAATCACACGGAAAGCCTTCAAGAGCTGATTGATGTCATGGCAAAGCCTCAGCAGACCAATAGGGTGAGATCATGGGATTGCTGGGCAAGAACCTTTGACCCAAAGTCAAAATAGAGATCCTCTTGGATCAGTGTACGTTTTATTTTAAAGAGGCTCATTGTCTAACTTTTGATTGCTTCACCATAAAAAAGTTCCAACAGCACTTGCCCATGGTTCCCATGGCATTTTTAAAGCATTAGGGGCACATTTCCTTTGTTGTGCTATGTATTGTAGAGAAACTAATGTAACATAAAATTAACCTAGCATAAAAAGTAGCTAGTTTTAGAGAGAGAAAAAAATCAGTGTAAAATAGTGAATTTGGCCTGTACCACCTCAGAGGTCTTGACCTTCTAAATCCAACAATATAAATCAAAATAAAAAAAATATTTTGATGTTTATTCCCATCTGAATATATTTTCATGTACACTTTTAAATAGTCCTACAATATATACAAAAATGAATTTTAAAATATATTTGCCTAAATATTTTCCAGAGATGTTTTATCTACTTATATTTTCCTGTATATATTATTTGGCCGTGTGTATACTTTTTCAATGTAAATATATTTTCTTTTTCAAAATACATTTATTTGCCCCTTGAAGTATATTTTGCAATATGTTTGACATTTGTAGGTTTAAAGTTCTAAATTAACATATATTTAGCATGTATGTATTTGAAATATATTTTGGTTGTAATATTTATAGATAGAAATGTGCACAAATCACATTTTGGTATAGGCTAAGTGTTGCAAACCTTATAAAAATGACAGTGAACATTTCCTCTTAAGCATCTATTTGTTGAAATGTTTGTACCCTATTCATGGAAAGTACCAGATAATAAATGTGTTAAATAAATGTGAAGAGCTGACTAAAGTGGCATTATACTAAAGACACATTGTTCTTTGCGTTGACATACATGAATAGAGTGTCTGTCCCTGACTGAAGACACAGGATGTCTCAATTAGTTGTGTCTCACAGCATTTAAATGTATAAAATCAGGTTTTGAGGCAGTGACTCAGCACTTCTTCAGTAGTATATCAAATTAGCTTATGCTCAGTCATATCTTATCTATCTCTTCCTGCAGGAAAGAAGGGATGTCAGCAGTAGCATGAAATACGTGGAGCTGATGGTGGTGGCCGACCACGCAGAGGTAAAATCACTTAAGGCATCAGCTGAGAAACTTCCTGGGGAGCTTTGAGAGAAAAGAGATACTCAGTAAACTGTTTCAAACTGCTGAAGTTGGTGTTTTGCACCATGTTTATTTTGACTGATACTTTACAAATGTACACTACACTGTCAGAAAAAAAGGTACAGTGCTGTCACTGGGGCGGTACCCTAAGGTACAAAAGTGAAAAGGTACATCTTTGTACCTTACTCACCCCTAAATGGTACATATTGTACCTTAAAAGGTACATATCAGTACTTTAAGAGTGCATATTAGTACCTTAAAGGTACATATTAGTACCTTTTCGGTTTTGTACCTTAGGGTACCGCCCCAGTGACAGCACCGTACCTTTTTTTCTGACAGTGTACTGTTCAGTAACATTTGGAGTCTGTGATCCATCTACCCCAAGCCCCCCCCCCCCCCCCCCCCCTCCTTTTTTTGGGAAGTAATTAATACTTGTATTAAAATTTATAAAATATTATTCCAATAGATTTCTGAGATTTAAAATAAATGCAGTCCTTTTGAGCTTTCTGTTCATCAAAGAATCTTGAAAAAAGCAGCAAATCAACATAGAATGATTTCTGAAGGACCATGAAGGACTAACCACTTTCTTCACATGTTTTTTAAAACAGAGCTGAGAATCGATTATTATTCCTTGGTATTTAAATTCATGTACTACCTCAAGTTTCTGTCCCTGAATGAATACGTCTGCTTTCACATCATGATTTGGCCTTTTTGTAAAAAACATACAGACCGTTTTCTTAACATTCAGATGTAAACCTGATTTGATAAGCCATTTTGAAATGACTGCTTTGTGATTCATTGTATCAGTTATTGTATCAGTTTATTTCTGTGCAGCCTCTTGTTGATTTTTTGCGTGTACATACAAGACAACATCATTGGCATACATTTGACATACAACATCTGGAGGACAAACATTTGGTAGATCATTTACATATATGCTAAACAATAATGGACCTAAAATAGAACCTTGTGGAACTCCAATATTATAATCTAGATATTCCGATGTAGCATTTATAACCCTTATACGTTGTTTTCTCTTTTCTAAATAAGATTTAAACCACATAATTGTCTCAGTTGAAAAATTTTAATTTGATAACCTTGAGAGTAAAATGTCATGATTTACAGTTTCAAAAGCTTTCTTAAAATCCAAGAACACAGCACCAACCACACCTCCTTTATCCATCTTAGATTTAATATTTTCCAGCATAAGGCAATTTGCAGTTATAATAATAATATTTCACAATTTTACTATGTTTACTGTATAACCCCAAACTTTTGAATCGTAGTGTATCTTTAAAGCTGCAATATGTAACATTTTTGCAGTAAAATATTCAAAAACCACTAGCCCAGTGTTATATATTTTGTTCAGTTGAGTACTTACAATATTCCAAATGTTTCCAAGTATTTGTAAATCATGAGAAAATTGCTATTTTACCAAGGAACCGTTTCACCCTTCGCCGCAAGTTTGATGGACAGGCGATCTGACCAATCATATCGCTGAATCTGCCGTTTTGTCCGACAAAGCAGTCAGGAGAGTTAGTAGATTAATGTCGGTGGAAAAACGGTTTGTACTGACATCTTACCGCGGTTGAAACAACATTTCTTTTAGTGTTCATTCATGTTTATTTCATGCTCATCAATGACCTAGAAGGAAGAGATAATCGGTTCAAGAGCAGCTTTAACTGAGGCGCTACAGCGATCATGACACATTAAAGAGCCACAAAACGGTATTTATTGTTTAAATTTCTTTAAAAAATTAACATTTCAAAGTTGAGACTTTGTTTCATATCAAAAGTAACCTGCTCTGTCCTGTCTGTCGGCGTGTTGCCAGTGTCCTCTTTTCTCCGCAATGTATTTTCTCTATGTGAGAACATGTGTGGTGTGAGAGCCAGTGTTGGGCACGTTACTTTAAAAAAGTAATTAGTTATAGTTACTAGTTACTTCTTACAAATAGTAACTGAGTTAGTAACTGAGTTACATCATTATAAAAGTAACTAATTACCAGGGAAAGTAATTACTGCGTTACTTTTTTTTTGTCAAAAGTTCAAATATGTCAAATAACTTGGATGCCCCCAATTTAAATATGTTAAATGAATGAATTAGACACTAAACATTGAACATTAATGTACACTATTGTAATGTTGCTGTGGGACAATGTGAGAGACACCTATCAAATTCAATATATTGTAAATATTATCAGTAGACCTACTATAGTGTAAATATTATCAGTAGGCCTACTTTACTACTCCTTTGGTAGTGGAGCTCACGTTATCGCCTGGGTTTTTAGCCGCTCATTTTGTGGCTGTGATGATGTGAGGAGCTTCATTAGATTAGAATTACTGGCCACCGACGTGGAGAGACTCTTTCTTCCTGGGCATAAGTTGCACGTCACATAAACATTCTTACCTTTCACCTCAACGAGGGAAGAGTAGCGCTTATACTTCCAGTTTGCGACTTGACTGTGCATATGCGTGTGCGACTGTGCGTCATAGGTGTGTGTGTGTGTGTGTGTGTGGACTCAACCTATCAACCTCAACCCACCCACCAATCATCATCAGTTATGTGTACCACGCGCGCGCGCGCGCGCGCACACACACACACACACACGCACGACAGAGAGCCTGTTCGGATGAAAACCGCTTCAGTGAGCTCAATTATAGTAACGCCGCATTTTTTTTCTCAGTAACGCTAACGCCGTTGCAACATTGGGAAAAGTAATTAATTAGATTACTCCGTTACTGAAAAATTAACGCCGTTAGTAACGCCGTTATACTTAAACGCCGTTACTCCCAACACTGGTGAGAGCACCATGGCTTGTCGGACATAGCAACAGTAACTAAAGGGGGCGGGTCTTTGCGAGCGGTCAATTGCTGCTTGCGAGGCGTGTGTTGCGTTCATCTCATTAACAAGCGCTCCAGCAGCCTTGCTCAGCTCCCACAACACTCGGTCCTGCTCTGCTTCATAATACAGTAACGTTAATAATCACATGAACATGATTTCTGCCCTATTCCAAATCTTTTTAATCAGCTGTGAGGTGAAGACCACATGTCCCAAGATTCTGTGCTCAAACTTGTCATCATCAAGCTACACCTTTGTTTTGAATAGGCGACCTCTAGCAGACGGAAAAGTTACATAGTGCACCTCTAAACAATAAATGTAACTGAATTTATAAATTTTTCCAAATAAAATATGCATTCCCATTCCACCATAATGCTAGGGCTTTCTGGGTGGTTGCCAAGGTGTTGCTATACATTTGCCGAGTTATGATTGGTCATTAGCATGTTGCTAGGGTGATCTGTGTTGCTAGGTGGTTACTTACTGGCCCTAATCGAATAACGCACTATTTTTGAAGAATAGCTCTTTAGCAAACACCACGAATAATAATCTCAATATTTATTTCTGTGATTACAGGATTCAGACAGTCTGTCCTTGGTTTTTATTGTCATGTTTTTGTAGGACGTACTTATTATCACACAGACATCATCAACATTTTGTGCCAGGTGGTTTCTTTGGAGAAAAGTGTCTGGAAAACGACGATGACAATTACCAGACAGTTCTGGAGCTTTAGATCAGTCTTGTCTGTTTGTTGACTCTGCAGAAAGGCTTGTTTCCTGTCATGACTCTGGACTGGGGTCATCTGATAGGGTCATCACAAAAGATCATTTCAACCATCTAAGTCAAAGATGCATCCTAATCGTGTCTCTTTTTCAGTTTGAGAATCAGGGTCGGGACTTTGAAAGGACCAAAATGAGGCTGATTGAAGCAGCTAACTTTGTAGATAAGGTGAGATTGTCGTGAATGGTACTATTAAACACACCTTTTTATCACACATCTGGACTCTAATATATTATGTGACTTGATGTTGCCAGTATTACAAAGCACTGAACATCCGTGTGGCTCTGATCCGGTTGGAGATCTGGAACGATCAAGACAAGATCAGTGTGACCGACAACCCCTACAGCACCCTGAGTGCGTTTCTGGCCTGGAGGAGGAAAGAGCTGCCACAGCTGCCCAATGACAACGCTCAGCTAGTAACGTCAGTCTCACTGTAGCTCCTCCCACCTAATTAACATATGAGAATGATCACTGATAAGGATCCTGTTTTTAAAAGGATCATTTTTTAAATACTATTATCATTTACTCACCCACCTGACGTTCCTAAACCGAGCTTTATAATTTTACAGGTATTATTTATGCTCTAACAGCAACATTACACACTAACTAAAGTTTGAACAGTGGGATCACGAAGAACGGGACCTTTAATAGTGCTTTATCTCCTTTTGTGTTCCATGTAAAAAGGTTTGGGAGGGTGACACAATATACATTTTTGGATGAAATATCCCTTTAAATATGCCTATATCTGTTCAACTAGTCAGTGCAATGGTTTGATTTGGCTGTCCCATAGCTCTATTGGTATTCAAACAATTGTTTTTGTTGTATTTGTAGGGGCGTGTCGTTTCATGGCACCATCATTGGCCTTGCACCTCTTAAAGCCATGTGTTCTGAATACCAGTCTGGTGGAGTCAATTCGGTACATTTACCTACGGTGTTATTCCATTGTGTTTTTATTGCCAAGCACGTCCCTTTATTGGACTCAATTTTTTTGTTTTGTCTGCCTCACTCTGTAGGACCACTCTAACAGTGCTGTGGGGATCGCTGCCACTATGGCTCATGAGATGGGGCATAACTTTGGGATGAGCCATGATAGTCAAGGTTGCTGTCGTTCTCAGGACGATGGAGGCTGCATCATGGCTCCTGCCACAGGGTGAGAACCAACGTAAAAATGCTGTATAATTCCAAACCTGCATGACACCTGACAGAATTCTCATTTAAAATCGACATCAAATAAAAGTCAAAGGTGTTCTTCAGGGCTCCATTCCCTCAAGTCTTCAACTCCTGCAATCAGAAGGAGCTGAAACGCTACCTGAGCTCCGGCGGGGGGAAGTGTTTGTTTAACCCTCCCGACACCAGGCGCATGTACGGGGGCCAGCGCTGTGGAAACGGATACCTGGAGGAAGGAGAAGAGTGTGATTGTGGAGAAGTGGAGGTCAGGAGAGAGTTTCATTGCTTCCTCTGTCTCGTTTTCTCCCACGCCGTTGTTCCGGTTCATCTTTCACACTCACATTTTCCGTTTCTGTTTCCTTTACTACAAAGGAGTGCTCAAGTCCCTGCTGTAATGCCAACAACTGCACGCTGAAGATCGGCGCTGAGTGTGCACATGGAGTTTGCTGTCATGAGTGCAAGGTGAATCCCTGCCAAACTCATCTCACGCTTTCTGTCTCGACCGCCTTTTCTGTGGTGCTGCATCAGAATTTAAATTAATAAATGGGTTTTTTAAAGATTTTAGAATGAGTTTTTGAAAGTACTCGTTAAAGAGTTAGTTCAACCAATAATAAATCATTTACTCACCCTCATGTCGTTCCAAACCCATAAGACTTTCATCTTCGAAACACAAATAAAGTTATTTTTAATGAAATCTGAGCGATTTCTGTCCCTCCATTAACAGTCTACACAACTACCACTTTGATGCTTCAGAAAGTTCATAAAGAGATCGTAAAACGAATCCATATGAATTGAGCGGTTTAGTCGATCATTTTCTTGAACAGATTTAGTTTAGGCTTTTATTCACATATAAACATTAATCAACTCACACACCAGTTGTGGTAAAGGGCTAGCTCAAGCATTTTCACTTGACGTGCGAGAACCAGTGAGGTTCATTCTCGTGTTACGCATCACGTTTGAGCTTCTGCAAGAACCAATGAGGTTCATTCTCGTGTTACGCATCACGTTTGAGCTTCTGCAAGAACCAATGAGGTTCATTCTCGTGTTACGCATCACGTTTGAGCTTCTGCAAGAACCAATGAGGTTCATTCTCGTGTTACGCATCACGTTTGAGCTTCTGCAAGAACCAATGAGGTTCATTCTCGTGTTACGCATCACGTTTGAGCTTCTGCAAAAACCAATGAGGTTCATTCTCGTGTTACGCATCACGTTTGAGCTTCTGCAAAAACCAATGAGGTTCATTCTCATGTTACGCATCACGTTTGAGCTTCTGCAAGAACCAATGAGGTTAATTCTCGTGTTACGCAGCACGTTTGAGCTTCTGCAAGAACCAATGAGGTTCATTCTTGTGTTACGCATCACGTTTGAGCTTCTGCAAGAACCAATGAGGTTCATTCTCGTGTTACGCAGCACGCTTGAGCTTCTGCTAGAACCAATGAGGTTCATTCTCGTGTTACGCAGCACGTTGGAGCTTCTGCAAGAACCAATGAGGTTCATTCTCGTGTTACGCAGCACGTTTGAGCTTCTGCAAGAACCAATGAGGTTCATTCTCGTGTTACGCAGCACGTTTGAGCTTCTGCAAGAACCAATGAGGATAATTCTCGTGTTACGCATCACGTTTGAGCTTCTGCAAGAACCAATGAGGTTCATTCTCGTGTTACGCATCACGTTTGAGCTTCTGCAAGAACCAATGAGGTTCATTCTCGTGTTACGCATCACGTTTGAGCTTCTGCAAGAACCAGTGAGGTTCATTCTCATGTTACGCATCACGTTTGAGCTTCTGCAAGAACCAATGAGGTTAATTCTCGTGTTACGCAGCACGTTGGAGCTTCTGCAAGAACCAATGAGGTTAATTCTCGTGTTACGCATCACGTTTGAGCTTCTGCAAGAACCAGTGAGGTTCATTCTCATGTTACGCATCACGTTTGAGCTTCTGCAAGAACCAATGAGGTTAATTCTCGTGTTACGCATCACGTTTGAGCTTCTGCAAGAACCAATGAGGTTCATTCTCATGTTACGCATCACGTTTGAGCTTCTGCAAGAACCAATGAGGTTAATTCTCGTGTTACGCAGCACGTTGGAGCTTCTGCAAGAACCAATGAGGTTCATTCTCGTGTTACGCAGCACGTTGGAGCTTCTGCAAGAACCAATGAGGTTCATTCTTGTGTTACGCATCACGTTTGAGCTTCTGCAAGAACCAATGAGGTTCATTCTCGTGTTACGCATCACGTTTGAGCTTCTGCTAGAACCAATGAGGTTCATTCTCGTGTTACGCAGCACGTTGGAGCTTCTGCAAGAACCAATGAGGTTCATTCTCGTGTTACGCATCACGTTTGAGCTTTTGCAAGAACCAATGTGGTTAATTCTCGTGTTACGCAGCACGTTTGAGCTTCTGCAAGAACCAATGAGGTTCATTCTCGTGTTACGCAGCACGTTTGAGCTTCTGCAAGAACCAATGAGGTTCATTCTCGTGTTACGCAGCACGATTGATCTTCTGCAAGAACCAATGAGGTTCATTCTCGTGTTACGCAGCACGTTTGAGCTTCTGCAAGAACCAATGAGGTTCATTCTCGTGTTACGCAGCACGTTTGAGCTTTTGCAAGAACCAATGTGGTTCATTCTCGTGTTACGCAGCACGTTTGAGCTTCTGCAAGAACCAATGAGGTTCATTCTCGTGTTACTCAGCACGTTTGAGCTTCTGCAAGAACCAATGAGGTTCATTCTCGTGTTACGCAGCACGTTTGAGCTTCTGCAAGAACCAATGAGGTTCATTCTCGTGTTACGCAGCACGTTTGAGCTTCTGCAAGAACCAATGAGGTTCATTCTTGTGTTACGCATCACGTTTGAGCTTCTGCAAGAACCAATGTGGTTCATTCTCGTGTTACGCAGCACGTTTGAGCTTCTGCAAGAACCAATGAGGTTCATTCTCGTGTTACGCAGCACGTTTGAGCTTTTGCAAGAACCAATGTGGTTCATTCTCGTGTTACGCAGCACGTTTGAGCTTCTGCAAGAACCAATGAGGTTCATTCTCGTGTTACGCAGCACGTTTGAGCTTTTGCAAGAACCAATGAGGTTCATTCTCGTGTTACGCAGCACGTTTGAGCTTCTGCAAGAACCAATGAGGTTCATTCTCGTGTTACGCAGCACGTTTGAGCTTCTGCAAGAACCAATGAGGTTCATTCTCGTGTTACGCAGCACGTTTGAGCTTCTGCAAGAACCAATTAGGTTTGTTCTGGCACATCAAGCATGTTCAGTTGAGCTTCTGTATATATTCGCTTATCAATGTTTATATGTGAATAAAAGTTTTATCATCTCTTTATGAACTTTTTGAAGCGTCAAAGTGGTAGTTGCGTAGCTGCTAATGGAGGGACAGAAATCTCTCAGATTTCATCAAAAAGATCTTCATTTGTTTTCTGAAATGATGACAGAATTTTCCTCTTTGGGTGAACTAAGTGGTAAGTTTATATACATTTAATAAATTGATAAAAAAAAAAAATTAAGTTAAAATTTTAATTAAAAAAGTATTTTTATGAATTAATCTCGATAACTAATAAACCTAACCTTTTATATTTAAGTTGATGTCTGCTAAATGTTTTGCTTTCAGAGAACAGTAAGACTATTATTAGAACATAGACATGTATTTTAGGATATATTTTTCTCACAAATGTTCACAGTTAAAAAAGTGCCTGGCTCTATTTTAAGAAAAAACGTATTAAATTAATACGAGTTTGTTCTGTCGCACTCTTGACCAGCTGAAGAGTCCAGGAGTGATGTGTCGTCCACCTTCAGGCTCCTGTGACCTTCCTGAGTTCTGCGATGGGAAATCAGAGTCCTGCCCTGCTAACTTTTACCTGATGGATGGCAGCAGTTGTGCGGGTGGCAGTGCCTACTGTTACACGGGCATGTGTCTGACGCTGGAGCAGCAGTGCCTCTCTCTCTGGGGAAAGGGTCTGTGTCTGCTAAAACCTGCTAAAAGTAACACAATTTAAAGGTCCCATGGCATAAATTTTTTTTAACATTAATATGAGTTCCCCTAGCCTGTATATGGTCCCCAAGTGGCTAGAAATTTTGATAGGTGTAAACCGAGTTCTGGGTCTCCTGCTCTGCCTATGAGAAAATGAGAGCTCCATTAAAATCCATATTTAAATGATTAAACTACAGAGAGCGATCAAAGAACACTCTCTTTATAATGTTCGGATCTGTCAATCACATGTCGCGAGTATATCTGCAGTGCACACTTGTCCAAACTGCCATTATAATGAATGACACTGTTATGCTGCACAAAACTCTTACTGTATTCATGTCGATATTGTATTTGCTGTTAGTTGTGGTGAAAGCATTTTGTGAGAGAAATTGCATTCACGCGATCAACAGACTGTCTGTCTACTCAATGCTCATCACTGCAGCCTTTCATGTGATGGGAAAAGATCTAAAAATAATGCTATAGTCAACACTTTCACGATTCGTTCATCTTGACGGCTGTGATGGTAAAATAAATGTAGTAAAAGTATTCGAGAGGTTCCACATGTTACAAAGTTCGTAAAATAAGGAGGAAGACGACAGGGTCATCATGACTGGAACTCGTGTTTATTCAGAACTCTTAAATACAAACAAAATAAACTCGCGCTCACAGCGCTCTCAACAACTCAGTCCAATAAAACTTTCTCAGCCATCTTCCTCCAGCTCTCCGTCTCTCTCTGGACTGGCAGTGCTTGCAGAGTCAGACGGTGCCTCACTAAACCACGCCCCCTCCGCCACATAATCGAATACTCATTTTAAATGCAAAGATGTCAGCCAATCACAACAGTGGGCGTTTTCACTGAAGTCTCACAGCAGACACGCCCCTTCAAACAGAGCATTCAAGCCAGAGGGCTAATATCAGTATAGACAAAAATGCTTTTTATTTCTAAATTATGACATTTCTTTTATGTAAAAACCATAATAAAAAATATAGGTACACCTCAGGAAACATTATAAAATAAAATAAAATCCATGTTATGGGACCTTTAAAAGTAACACCATAAAACCAAGCACCCACTATTTTGTGAGTCACAGTTTTCACAAAAAAATGTAAGCAGCACAACTGTTTTCAACTGTAATAATAATAAGAAATGTTTCTTGAGCAGCAAATTAGCATATGAGTATTAGCATAGGAGTAATGATGCTGAGAAATGTAGCTTTGCATGATGTAGTAGGCTAAGGGTGATCTCATGGCTTCACATTTTCCAGCAACGTACTGTAGTTTACAGTAGAACAGATACTGTGCTTGGCTGTGATCTTAGTCTCTGAATGTGATGCCATCTGCTGCTCTCTGCAGCTATCATTTGAGTCCAGCTGAGATATACTACAGATTTTAACATTCACACAACCAGTAAGTAAATAGATGTTTCTATTCCCTTCTGTTCTGTTTCTGCTGTACATTTCCTGTCTCTATATCTTAGATGCCCGTCTTGCTCCTGATCTTTGCTTCACTAAAGTAAATGAAGCTGGTGATTCATATGGAAACTGTGGCAAAGACGTCATGGGTGCATACAGGAAATGCACCGAAAGGTGAGATTCATTTACTCAAAAACACACACACACACACACACACACACACACACACACACACAAAAACACAGAAAGATTGTAATATTGTGAAAATTTTGAAATATTATTACAGTTTAAAATAACTGTTTTCTATTGTAGTGTATTTTAAAATGTAATGTATTCCTGTGATGCATTACTCCAGTCTTCAGTCACATGACTCTTCAGAAATCCTTCTAATAGGCTGATTTGCTGCTCAAGAAACTTTTATTATTATTATCAATGTTAAGTCTTTTCATTTCAAAATTTTTGTTGAAACCGTGATACACTACCATTAAGAAAATAATAATTTGCATTAAAAAAGAATCAAAAAGTGATCAAAAGTGACAGTAAAGACATTTATAATGCTTCAAAAGATTTCTATTTCAAATAAATGCTGTTTGTTGTATTTCCACAAAAATATTAAACAGCAAAAACTGTATTCAACATTGATAAGAATAAAAAACATTATTAATATTTGAGCACCGATAATAACTGATAAATAATAATTGAGCAGCAAATCAGCATATTAGAATGATTTCTGAAGGATCATGTGACACTGAAGATTGAAGTAATGATGCTGAAAATTCAAAACATATTGAAATAGAAAACAGTTATTTTATATTTCACAAAATTACTGTTTTTAGTTACACTTTAGTTTAGGATCCATTTCTCACTATTAACCAGTTGCTTATTAGCATGCACATTCCTAAAATATTGTCTGTTTATTAGTACTTACAAAGCACATATTAATGCCTTATTCTGCATGACCATATACATCCCTTAATCCTACACAATACCTAAACCTAACCACTGCCTTACTAACTATTAATAAGCAGTTTTTAGGAGTTTATTGAGGGAAAAGTAATAGTTAGTTAATAGTGAGAATCGGACCCTAAACTAAAGTGTTACCCTATTTTTACTTTATTTTTGATCAAAAGAATGCAGGGTTACACTTTATTTTAAGGTGTCATGAGTAATGATAATTAACTACATGTTTTTACTATAGGGTTAGAGTAGGATTAGGGTTTGGTTGAGGGTTAGTTGCATGTAATTATGCTTAATGTTATCACTATGGTAAGTACATGTAACATATGTAACAAGGACACTGTAAAATAAAGTCTTACCAAATGCAGTCTTGCTGAGCATAAGAGACTTCTTTGAAAAACATTTAATCTTAATTATTAATTATTTTGGTAGTGTAAGTCATCGTTATTTGAGCCACCCAAAGACGTGCTGTTGCTTCTCTGTTTAGGAATGCTAAATGTGGGAAGATTCAGTGCCAGAGCGCTGCCAGCAAACCAATAGAATCCAACGCCGTCGCCATAGACACCAACATCTATAACGGTCAACAGAAGGTCCTGTGCAGAGGGACACATGTGTACCAGAGCGGTCACGATAAGCACAACCAGAATGACACCCTAGACCCGGGCCTGGTTCTGCCGGGGACCAAATGTGGGGAGAATGCGGTGGGTATTGGACACATACAGATCTTGTGTCCTCTTCAATCAAAGTTTTGTCTTTTAGCCTTGTCTCACTAATAGGTTTACGCCTCTCAATAGCTATGAGTGTACCGGAGGACCTCTTCTTACATTCACTTTTCACTTCATTTACTATCCGAACAGATCTGTTTCGAAGGGGAATGCCGCAGTGCGTCTTTCCTGCAAGCAGATGGATGCAGTGCCAAATGTCATGGCCATGGGGTAAGTACATATTGCTTATTTCTGCATAGAGCTGGCTGAGCTGCAAAAATGTGGTGTAATTGTTCTGGTGCGTCTTCACACGATCAACAAGGTGCATGGAAAGAAAAGGTATTTTTTGGGCAATACCAGCAACACTTGTGACGTTTTATAACACTTGTGAGTTCTATACATACATGGCCATTGCAGAGTCTCCTGTTTGCATCATTTCCTCCTATGGTATCATAAATACTTTCTATAACAGTCAATAAAAAAAATCCTTTACTATTCACAAAAACATCACATGATGTAAATAAGTTGTCACAGAATAGGGATATGTGAATAACTCATTTTTGACAAAAATGTCAGATAGAAACTAATTCCAAGGTGACGCCATATCATTTTGGCTAATTCAAGAGATGAGTTCATTTAAGGGTGTGGTTTCAACAACCCCGTAAAATTGTGTGGGAAATTTGCATGTGTGAAACTGAGTTAAAATTACATCAGACTTCATTGGTGTAATCAATTCCACTGAACTGTCTGCTATTTTGTCTGACTTTATAAGGCATTGTATTACTTTAGACAACAGAATGAATATCTGTATTGCGGGTAGGGTTTAAAGATATAGTTTTAGACAGTTTGTCATCATTTACTCACTCTCATGTTGCTCCCAACCTGTGTGCGTTTTTAAAGGAATATTTTTAAGAATCTTTTTTTCTGTCATGGTTCTAAAAGAACAAAAAAAAACATAAAGCCAAGGACTTTTTGGAGGGATAGTGCCTGTTTCGGAGTGTCTATTTACACCAAGTGCAAATAGCGCGCCTTGTTGGCAAGCACTATTTACACTAGCTCTGCCTAACAATGCCTGGTTGGGCCACACAAGATTAAAAAAGATGTGCATGTTTCATGTCTTCAGTGTAGTCAGTAGAGAGTAAGGCTCATGGAACTTGGTTTCATGTCTTCAGTGTAGTCAGTAGAGAGTAAGGCTCATGGAACTTGGTTTCATGTCTTCAGTGTAGTCAGTAGAGAGTAAGGCTCATGGAACTTGGTTTCATGTCTTCAGTGTAGTCAGTAGAGAGTAAGGCTCATGGAACTTGGTTTCATGTCTTCAGTGTAGTCAGTAGAGAGTAAGGCTCATGGAACTTGGTTTCATGTCTTCAGTGTAGTCAGTAGAGAGTAAGGCTCATGGAACTTGGTTTCATGTCTTCAGTGTAGTCAGTAGAGAGTAAGGCTCATGGAACTTGGTTTCATGTCTTCAGTGTAGTCAGTAGAGAGTAAGGCTCATGGAACTTGGTTTCATGTCTTCAGTGTAGTCAGTAGAGAGTAAGGCTCATGGAACTTGGTTTCATGTCTTCAGTGTAGTCAGTAGAGAGTAAGGCTCATGGAACTTGGTTTCATGTCTTCAGTGTAGTCAGTAGAGAGTAAGGCTCATGGAACTTGGTTTCATGTCTTCAGTGTAGTCAGTAGAGAGTAAGGCTCATGGAACTTGGTTTCATGTCTTCAGTGTAGTCAGTAGAGAGTAAGGCTCATGGAACTTGGTTTTGACGCGATCAACTCGGATTTGATTCCGCCTTTTGCAGAGCTCGCTCTTCTCTCTTTTTCTATAACATATCACATCGGAATGCATTTACTTTCAATAAAAATTAAGAAAATGTTCTAAAAGTGGAAATAAAGTGCCTAATGAATTGTTTAATAATAATAAAAGCATTTATTGGGTAGGGGTAGGTGTAGGGAGGGCTTTTATTGTCCCATTAAGGCGGCATCCATTTGAAAATTTAAATAAATATAATAATTTACACTCTGTTATTATTGCATCCTGCTTATGTACAACAATACTGAGGTGCAAATAGTATGTATCTGCCAAAATAAAGTATAGCATCTAATTACTATTTACACATATTGCAAAGAACTGCTAGGCTATTTTTACATGGTGTAAATAGAATATATCACTATTTTCACGTAAAAATAAGCCATGTTACTGCTTATCAAGATTTTTTTTTTAAACAATACAAAAACCTGGACATTTTGAAGGTTCGGAGAACATTCAGGTATAACTGAATGTAACATTTTTATATTTTCCCTGCATATAACTTAATGTGAAGGTTAACAAAACGGTATTAGAACATATTTTTTGTTAGCTGGAATAGTCCATATAGCAAAAAAGACTTAACATTTTTAATCAGATTTTTGGGTGATCTATTTCTTTCAATTGTTTTTCACTGAAAAATAAAACAACTTTAACAACGGAACAAATGCTTGTTGTTTTTGTTGTGTTTCCCTGCAGCTTTGCAATAATAACCACAACTGTCATTGTAACTCGGGTTGGACACCACCATTTTGTGAGATGACGGGTTCAGGAGGCAGTTTGGACAGCGGGCCTGTGATCGCGCACAGTACGTCAACAGACACCTCATAACCTGAATATTTCATTGAATGTTATCTGCGATACTTCCTGTTTTAAATTAGTCCTTTTAATGTTTTTTTTGTTCTTGTCTTATCTTGTGCAGGCAGCCTTTACCTTGTACTTGTTCTCCTTGCCCTTTTTTTTCTTCTGGTATTGGCTATCCTCGGCGTCTGTTGGTATCGCTGTAAACACAAGCTCCTCCCTACCAAAGGCTCCGCCCTTCCTGCTACTCAAACATGCATCAAGTTACTGCTAAACCTAACTGCTAAATGCAAACACATACATGCAGAGATCTTCATGTTTTTGCCATTCTTGTGTTAGAAAATGTGTTTTTTCTCTTCCTGTCAGTGTTCCAGACACCCCTCAGACTAAAAGTCACACGACAGGTCACGCCAACCCAGTGTTCCAGCCAAGGAAACCTCACACTGATGAACAGGTGTGAAGTTGTTGTGTTATCAGCGTGTGTTTGCAGCATGTCCATCCAATAGCACGGTTCTGTGCACCATTGGCTTCTCTCCTACAGGATGGCAAAAATGTGCCGTATCCAACACAAATCCATTTAGTTGGATGTTGTCTGAACAGAAAAAAAACACATGGAACCTAAACCCATCCATATTTTTGTTAACTAAAACTAAAAATATTAAAAAATATTTTTCATTAATTGAAATAATGCTGAAATTAGTCTATCAGTCTGCAGTAGTGGACACAATAGAAATTAATAACATTTAATATACTTAAATGTGTGTGCAAAAATAGACATAAGAATCAATTCCAGGAGTTACACATTGACCCTTAATAAAAATGTTCATTGACATTGGTGGAATGTCATGCTGGACATGAGCAGAGAGAAAAAAAATCTTTCCACAATGACAGCAAATCTATTCCATTGGTTTTCCTTCATTAGCAACTGATGTAGAAATACAGAATATCCACTGATTTGTTGATGGAAAATAAGTGAATTTTTGCAATGGTTTTTGACAGAAGATGCATATAAACAACAGTTTTTCCTTCTTCAGGCCTGTCCTCGAGCGAGTCCTACAGGTCCACCGAGATCTAGACATTCTATCGTTCGGCCCAGTGTGAAACCACCTCCAATCCCAGCCTACACTGCACACAAGCAGAGTTTACAGCCTTCAGAGCCGTCCCAGCCTTCCCCATCAGCACCCCCCAAAACAAGACCGCTACCACCCAACCGACCCCCTCCACCCCGTCCCATGACCAAACCCTCCCAGACTGCAGGGGTGAGTGTCCTCCTCTCATGATGTGTCCTCCTGAGCAAATGCAGATAAACAATAGCGTGCTGCTTACTATAAAATATTTGCTGTGCTCATCCAGGCGCTGCCTAAGAATGGCCTGCCAATGTCAACAGCCATTTTGCAGAAAGGGAAATCCAATCTGATGCCCCCTACTGGCCACTACCAAAACGTCAGGTAACCATAAGGAGCTGTATGCTGTGAAATTAAACAATAGTAATAAAAATAATTGTTTTAATCATAAGTAATAATAAAATCTGGTCTTTTAGTATCACTGTCTTACTAGTACAAAAGTCACGTGAAAATTGAATTAGAGAGTAATACTTTATATGATTGTGTTTTAGGTTCCAAAGGGAAGTTTCTGGAAAGAGCTGAGTTGCAGTGAAGCTCAATGGAGCGCTATGTCGATCAGCTCTGCACCTTTAAGATGCCCTTAAGAGTGACCAATCGAACTGCCTCACTCTAAGTGCTGCCCGCCTTATTGACTTGAACACAGAATTAAGTATACCTTCAGTGTTTTTCAGGAGGTGCAGTTCCACTACTTCTGTGCCATATGCTTTTTATGTCTATTTATTACAGAGACCTCGGAGAAAAGACTAAACAAAACAAAAAACATGAAGTATGGCATTATAATCCAATAAGAGCATGGGACATCTGAAAGAATATCTTGCACCAAGAATATGAATTATGAAATGTAGATTTTTGCACGCATTAGTAACACATTGTACATTATATACATTAGTGTGAACTGTGAACAAATTAATCTGTTGCTTTGTCATAGATTTGTCTAGTTATGAACTAACTTGCACTGTCAGTACACTTTAGTTTAGGACTACGGTTAATCTGTACTCAGGAAACAGCTCTGGACAGGGGAAAAAAACAAGAAGATTGTTTTCATAGCAATAATAGTTCAGAAACTCTGAGCTGTATAGCACTGGGCTCTTTTTAGGTTAAATCATGTGTAGTCAAATATACTATTTATAGTATGTACTGTATATAGCAAGAAGTAAAAAAAAAAGGATGTTTGTGATGATGCTGGACAAGAATGACTTCCCTTAAAAAAAAATCCCTTACCTTTTTTGATAATAAGGGCATTAACCCAGAGAATGTATTAAGGTCTAAATAACCTATAAACATGTAAATGTGTATCTTTTTCTTTGGTTGTCAGGTCATTTGGGGGAAAAAAATCTCTGGACAATTTATTATAATGTCTCCTAAACTATGACCAATGTTCTGGATTTCTATCAGATTTGTCATGTTGTAGTTACATGTTTTAGTTATTTATTCATAGTGTTAAGATTTGAAATGCAATGATGCCTTAACAAAATTGTTTTTTACATGAATTTTTATTATATTGTTAATAATGTGTATCATTGAAATGATTATGTGCTGTGGATGTAAAGATGGTTTGATATTGCAGATTGCATAGGAAGTCAGAAAAAAAAAAAACTCGCTGTAATTTTATTTGGCTTCATTTCAGTTTCCTTCATAAAAATACGGTTGCCCTTTATGCAAAATATACTGTAATGCAGTGCCTTCCATGTGGCATCAGAAATAAATTTCCATCCATAAACCATTATTTTTGTTATTATTACTTATTCTAGTTATGATTTAAAATGAGAAACTTGAAATCATATTTTGCTCTTTTTGTGTCTTGATGCCAATTTGCATGTTCAAATGGACTACGGTATACTGTTCATATTCCTGTAATGTACACTTTGATTATAATGCAAAGAGATCACACACACACACACACACACACACACACACACACATACATACATTCACTATTAGTGAGGACATCGCATAGACTTCCATGGATTTTATTTTAGGTTATATATATTTTCCATGGCCTAACCCAACCCCTACCCATCACAGAAACGTGCAAAAACACTAGATTTATATAAAAGCCGATTTATAAGCCTTTAATGAGGACCAGTAAAATGTCATCAGTTGGTTGTCACAATATTTCACTATCATTACATTAGGCCCTCACAACGTCACAAGTATAGCCAAATTATCTAAGTGTGTATACACACACAAACAGACATGTTTTCAAATCATTATGTAGATGGTTTTATATTTAGCTAAGGATATGTTCCATTTTTTAATTTTTATTCAAACATCATTTAGTACGATTTATAAGCTGTTTTTTTTTTTTTTTTCCTTTCCTTGGGGCCTGATTAAACATCCCCACAATGTTCAAATTTTCAGGTTTTAGGCTAGGCTACTATCTTAAGGGCATTTAGTCCCTACACACACACACTACTCGGTTTCGCTCTTTTGTCTCTCTATAGGCATAATGGTTTTTATACTGTACAAACTGTATATTACATTACATTAACTTACACTAACCCTATCCCTATACCTACCCATCACACAAAACTTTATGCATTTTACATTTTCAAATGTAAAATTTAATATCCATTTCCCTCGTGGGGACCTCACAATTACCTTTCTTTTCTTTTTTTTTATTCACTGGCGCAGAAAGCGACCATATTACTGTATAACCTTTCCTCACAGCTATTCTCACACACGTACACTAGACGTCTGTAAATATAAATTGGGTTGTTGAAGGCTCAAAACAGTCTTGTTGCGGTTTCATTGGGCTGCACTGGAGGTGTGTCTGAAGTCAACGCCCTCATCAGACGCCTGCATGATGGGACTTTTATTCTGAAACATTGAACTTCCTGTCCGTCATTTTAGCTCGTAGTACGTGTTGTTCCTAATCGCTATTGAACAGCCCTGCGCCAGCTTGGAAAAATCAATTTCAACGACGTTTTTTCGGTGTATTCCCGACTTCTTCAGCATATCAACAACAAATATTTGATTTAATAAACATGGACCAAATGGAAGACCCCGCTGGATCAGATAAACGAGCTATAGAGCGGAAAAGGTTAGTTCAGTGTTGTAAACAACGGCCTGTTTACCAGCGCTCGGTAGCTCTAGTGTTTGAATTGCAGCAATTTAAACACCACAGAAGCGAGATTAAATTCTGTTTATCATATATATATCATATATATATGTCCAGAGAGCTGGATTAACACAACTATGTGACATTTATTATATTACTATCAGCTGTTCAATGTTACACACGAGCTGTTGTGAACAGTTGGGTGATGTCATTTGAACAGTGGGCAGCACATACTGTGAGGTCTTTTTTAATATTTGTTTACTGTTGTTAATTTTTTTAAGCTTTCTGGGTGGTGATGGTTTACTGTCAAAGGTTCAGTTATAAAGCATTTAAGTTCAGATTGTTTTTTAGATAACTAAAACCTTTGTTTTGAAGTAACGTTAGTCCTATATGTATAGACATGCGTCAAGTTGTTGCTGTCATTTATATTACTATAATAATAATAATAATAGACTATGATACACATTTCCCATGGGAGTGAATGCATTTTTATGACACATCACTGGTTACATATTAAACTGTTATTTTCTTTATCTTTGTAGGAGTTGAAGATGCCAAGCGAGGACTTCAGAGAGGACAAGCTTTCAACATCAGCACCGTCCATCACTTTGTCCCTCCCCTCATACCCTAAACATCACACACAGGTGGAAACACACCCTGGTTTCAAATGCTTGTTTTGTGCTTATAGACTGTTTAAATTCATAACTGGATTTGTAAAGTACTATAGAATAAACTACAACGTATATACTGATCGTATTTGTCATTTTTTTCCTCCAGGCGCTGGTTTAGCCAGAGTCCTCACCCCTTATACTGTCTGACTCCAGCAGTTTCATCACAAGCAGTTCGATGGGTGGTAATGAAGGAGGTGGAAGGGGAGGAGAGCGATGGAGCCTCTTCGGGGTGCGGCCCATCGTGCAGAAATCCCCCACTGACCCAGGATCAGAAACCAACACACCTGGCAAGAACCTGTTATATGGCTCTAATATTCTAGCTATAAAAAGGCCTAATTATAACTACAGATTTGTTTTTTGTTTTCCTTTATGCTATATTTGGTTGTAATCAAGACTCGGCAGTTATGTGAAAATATTGAGAAATTTTGGGGAATTCATAATTAGGGATGGGGAGTGATTTTCGAATATTCGATTAGTTTATTTAATTATATAATATCGAATAGTTGTGCGATTATCGTCCCCCAAAAAAATCCCCATGTTTTCGGTTCTGATGCGGTGGTGACGCATTCATGTAACCAGAGGGAGGCGCTGCCAATAACGCACCTAAAAGCTGTCAGTCAGCTCTCAGGGTGTTTTATACTGGGCACGTTTGCTGCGGTCCGAGCGTGATTCTTCCCTCCGCCTCCGCAGTGTTGGTCTGGTTTCACACTCAACTTGAACCCTGGTGCGTTTGCGTTCATTTTACGTCATCACAAACGAGCATGATAGAAAACAGAACGCGGGTCAAATATATACATACCGTATATAGTTTTTTTTAAAATTAATTTGGCGCTATTATGTGCAGCTGAGTAAACGACACTTGGGTTAACCGTATGTGTGTCGCTTGAAGGCGGCTTTTGCTGCTTGCAAACAGACTCTTTTGAGGAGAATGTGAATTGCTATTAATTTGCTGCCCTGATTGCACTCTATGCGCAAATACACTGCAGGCTCGCTCTCGCGATCGTATCTCAGGTAGATCATCAACACTATCATCACTTACATGTATGTTATTGAACTAATGACATTGTAATCGGCTAAAACGCATGTGCTGGTTACTTTTCTTCCAGAATCGTGGCACAGTTCGAGTGCAACCGAACTCCGGTTGTGTGTTCTCGGGTTCGATACCTCAGTGCACACCAAGCTCTGTATGTAAGCTTTAACATTAGCAGTTTTTCATGCGAACCGTGCTCCATTTCGAACTAAACTGCCAGAGTAAAAACTCCCTGAGACAACAGAAGAAGAACACATCGCCTCACTATCGGTTAAGGTAACTTTGGGCGATGTCAAATAACAGTCATATGTTTCAGCATGTTACAATAATTATATGGCTTGAGTTGATATAGCCTATTCCCTAATGAATTGAGCGTGAATGGTCTCTCTCCCTCTCTCTCTCTGTTTATATGTGTGTAGCTTTTACATGCGTGCATGCGGGGGAGTAGTTGCGATTTTCGAATAAAAATCGAATAATTCCCTGCGATCTTCGAATATTATTTTTGCTTGAAATGCCCATCCCTATTCACAATAAGACAAGGAATGAAGTGCCCCAATGCTTTTTCAAAGATCAAAGTTATTGTCTTCCAAAAGAAAGTTGCCGAACTGCCTGAAACGAGTCATCAGTAATTTCAGTCTTACTTACTATGTAGGTTTGTTATAAATGTGCATATTTCCAGCCTATTGTCTTCATTGGCTGCCCTCGAACAACGTCTACTTTCGCCCGCCCTCAAACACTGTAGCTGCATCTGAGACTGGAAGAGTTTGGTTCGTGTTTTCGACATGTCTAGAAGACGCTGTTTTCTGCACTGCAAACGCGAATCCATTTTACATGAACTTCATCAGGCTTGAATTGAAACGGTAAAACAGATGCCATTGTTGCGGTTTGTATCACTGAACTTCAGATATGGTAAAGAGCGTTTCATTTCCAAGACGTGCTGTAAGCGGTAGACCAATCACAACAGACTGGGACATCTGACCAATCAGAGCAGCGTAGGCTCTCAGAAAGGCGGGTTTAGAAAGACCGAATCTTTTCTCAGAGTGAGAAAAGAGTAGCCTGACAAGCCAGACCCACATCAAGACGTTGGGTCTGGGAACACACCATTGGCAGGGCTCAATCCGAGGGGCGGGAAAAACGGATGTCTTTCAAATTCCCTCTGCACACAAAAGGATAGCGCTACAACCAACCAGAGCAACGAAGAAGGTGAAGCGGAGCTAGTTGATTGATTAAACTTTCGCCGTATCCGGTCGGCAAAACTCCGAACACATCTTCCTTTCTTAACTTCAGTGCCGTTCTTTGTTCTTTTCTCAAAGAAAAGCTTAACTCCAAGTCTTCCAGAGTCACGGCCAAAGCTGATTCAAAAGGCTGCTCGGCAGCTTCTTTGTTTATGAGTAGCACGCAGAACCGTTGCAACTCTACTGTCGTTATGTTATGCCCGCCCCGCGTCCAGCTCGCAAGCCAAAGGAGAGTTGCTAGACGACCCTGGCTGCAAATTACATTTGGTGCTGCTAGAGTGCGTCTAGATTTCTAGGCTGAGAAAAGAGCTGATGCTGTAGTGTATATTATGAGAGAATTTTATTTTGATATTGGATTCATGCAAACCTATAGACCCTTTTACAGCCCACGTGATCAAATAGTTGCGCGCGCATTTTGGCAACGGAAGTTGTGTTGTTCCCCAGTGGTTCTAACGTGTTAGCAACTCCGAAAGTTTATCAAAGCGGTTTCCCAGCATCAAAATGTCTGGCTGTTGCGTTTTCGGTTGCACTAATCGATATTCCACCAATGGGCTTAAGTTTTATAGGATTCCGACAGGATCACGGCCGTTTCAGACATAATAAAAAATGCTTGCGTTATGCTGTGAGGACGTAGTTCTCTCGTTGGTTGATTATTATGGCGTTCCGAAGGGTTCTTTAATATGACTTTCGGCAGACCCAGACGACACGTTTATTGAGACGAGTGCATGTTGCAAAGTCATATTAAAGAACCCTTCGGAACGCCATACACAACTGACTTTCTCTTCACTCATTCCTCTCAATGAACGTGACATTCAGGGTTGCCAGGTTTTCACAACAAAACCCGCCCAATTGCTACTCAAAACTACCCCAAAACAAGCCCAATCTCGTTTCAGGGGGGCATCTCCAGTAAAAATCGCAATTGGGGGGGGGTTAAATATGTGTTTTTTTTGGCATGGTTGCCTACTAAAATTTGCATTCCTGGGGCTAAATATCATATAATTGGGGTCGCTTCAACCCGCGGACATGAAAAACAGCTCGTGGCAACAGTGATGAAGTAGCCCAATACCGAGGGACACCCGAGGACTTAGCAACACTGGATTTGCGTCTGTCTTATGCCGTGACATCTGCGTCTGTGATTTTATTTGAGTGTGTAAATGCGTGTGTGAATTCTTGTTTAATCCCACAAAGATAATATTTGGGGCCTATTTATTTATATATATATATATATATATATATATATATATATATATATATTATAAAAACTATTATTGGGGTTGTTATTGTAAATAACCCAAGCCTCATACATCGTTGTCTTGTGTCCTTGTCTTTGACTAGGGAGAATTTCTGACACAAAACTCCGAGTCTATGTCATGGTATTTGACGTTCTGTACATGCCCACAGACACCGTATTCATAAGCATCCAGTGATTTATATGCTCGTAATTTCTCTCGGGTGTACACGTTCGGTTTCTCAACTAAATACGTATATATATCCGGCCACTGTATATTTTGCCATCTGCTAACGTCTTCTATCCACTCCACTATAGTACACGGATCTGGTAGCCGAATACCATTTGATAAAATCAACTTTTTAAAATAACTTTCTCTGTCTGTGTTGCTTAATCTGCTCGCGTAGCTTGACATGCTGCTGATTCTCGCCATAGTTTGTTGCCAAAATGCGCGCGCATACGTTGCTACGTCATCATTGTGTACAAACAGTAAAAGGGTCTATTGTAGGAGACTCCAGAACAAAATTAGGAACTTTTAATATAGCATAATATAGGCACCTAAATGTAAATGTTTTTTATGACTACAGGGGGATTCACACTGCAGTCGTACTTTGGGATTCAGAAGTCCAATACAATGGATGCCATAAAGACCAAGATAAACCTCACTGTTGAAGATCCTGCCAATTTCAACTCTCCCAAGATCGAGATGGGTGGCGAGGAGGCAAAGAAAACATCCTGTCACAGACTGAGACACCGAGACATGAACATTCTCACTCCCTCCGGCTTCTGAACTCCACAAGTCCTCGACTCTCTTAATCTTCCTCGCCTTTTGTACACTCATTATAGCACAAATTGACAGATCTGCCACTCTTGTGAGTAACCACCACACACAAACATATCCCGTTTCCCTATATAACTTAAATAGGATTTCCCTTTAAATTAGATAAGAGACAGAATCTCTTACATTAGTGCCAAGCATCAATGATAGTTGTTTTTATTTGCCTCCCCCCTCCAAATGTACCACTTTTTCTTGAACATTTTGAATGTTTTTTTTATTAGTGTGTGCTATGACAGATTGCTTTTGATTATTACGTTATAAACCTACATACAATTGCAGTGAAAATATGCATAATCACCGATATGCTTCTGTGTTTTTAAGAATGAGATGCATTCATGAGTACATCTGTTGACAGTGAATCTGAATTTTGTGGACCGTTTTGAAAAGCTTTTGTGTTAAACCTGTTTCAACAGCATTTTCCGTTATATATTGATGGATTTCATCAGTGACAGAAGCACATGTTGTAGTTATAAAGCACATTGACAGCATAACATACTGCTGACAAATGGCAAAACACAGTCAGGTATCCATCTTTTTACATAGTTGAAACGCGTTTAAACGCCATTTTTTGTGACTTGACTGAACCGTTTATTTAGTTTGGATTACTAATTTAATTGTATGAATCGATGACAAGATATTGCTGTGATTTATCTTGTCACGTGTGGTGCCCCGTGTGCAATAAGCTATAGCATTGTTTATATCCGCATGCTGAAAGCGCCTCATTCCTATCACTGGGTTTCACATCGCACACAAGACGTTTTTTTCTTTTCTTTTCTGTATAGTTTTGTATTGTATTTTCATTAATCGCACACAACAGCCGAGTACTGTTTTGAAGGTTTGCTGTGTATGCTGAAGCTGGAATCATTTCACTGTTGCCGTTTTGTACATTTGTAGTGGAAATGCTTTGGCTTTGCAATATTCCACTCTGTCCTCAATTTTACCTGTTGTAGTTCGTTTTCCATAGTTTTTAGTGTTGAATTTTGTAAGAGCGAAGTGGCTTTTGCATCTCAGGCCAAACTGTCTAACACAAGTCACGTGTTGTATCACATATTACATAATGCTCAGTATGGGTATTTGATTCCTATAATAAAACATCGCTGTCAAGCACAATGAACAATTTTTATTGGGGTATTTTATTTATTTTTTAATGAAAGAAACACGTGATACCACTAAAATAAGCAAAGGACAAAATGTTTCTTCAATCCTTAATTAGCTTGGCATTTAAAGTCGACATGAATCTGCACCCTTATTACTTGTGAAATGTGACATATTTCCAAGTGAAACGGAATATTCATGCAATCATGAAAGAAAGTGGCACACATCAGGAATTGATTGGACCGTGAAAAGCGTCACAGTCAAAGTATGCTTCACTTTTTATGCGTACCGACGGACATGCGCAGTGTTTACATGGGTTGTAACCGACTGCGCATGCGTCGAACGCCTATGCGTAAAACAAAGTATACTTAGGCCTTTAGTCAGAGCGGATTGTGGAGAGCTATTCAAATATGGAGGACCAAAAATAATGAATTCAATAAAAACAATAATTAAATGTACCAGTTTATTTTGAAATAATATATATTTTACTAAAATACATTTTGTAAAATTCTATGACAATACAACATCACACACTTTACTTTTTTAAATATCTATTTTTAATAGTAAAATGTGCTTTTTCAAAAAGCCGTTTTTCATAATATGCTGAATTTACGAATGACTCCTATTTGATGAATCATGTTTTTCCAAAGCACGATTTTCCCAAAGATTTTTTTCATAATAATAGAGGACTTTTGCTACTATTAAGCACCGCCTACTGCCTGTTGATTGGCATTTGAGAAATGCTCTTTATTATTATGAAAAACATTTTTGGGGAAAATCGTGCTTTTGGAAATATATGATTTGTCAAATAGGTGTCATTCGTAAATTTAGCTTTTTGTAAAAGCACATTTTATTATGAAAAAATGTATGATATTTAAACTGCAATAGTCTGTGAAAGAGGACATTATGAAATATACTAAACAATAAATGTTGTGTTTCATAGTAAGGGTTCCTACGGGGTTTGGAAAAGTATGGAAAAGTATGGAATTTGATTTGAGTAATTTCCAGGTCTGGAAAAGTATGGAAAAAATAAATCAGAGTATGGAAAAATATTTATGTTTCCAGACTATTGTCCCTATTTCATTTTCTAAATATAAAATTAAGAATTTCTAAATGTATATAATAAATATATACACAATCGTTTTTTTCAATTAATGAAAAACTTGTAGCCTAGCTATGGCAGTAAAGGTCAGACGTGTGTTCCTTCCTTTTCACAGTTCAACAGTGGTTAACAACACAGCACTTTGTAGTTTGAGAAAGCAAGTTGGGTTTGAGGATAAAACAGTAGTCGATGGTGGAGTCCTTAAAGGAATAGTACACCCAAAATGAAAATTTGTCATTTATTCACCCCCATGTCTTTCAAAACCATAAGACTTTATTATATTAACATTTTTAATATTTTAAATCTGAGAGATTTCAGTCCCTTTATTAAAGGACTTGTTCACCCCAAAATGAAAATGTCCTAATCATTTACTCACCTCAATGCCATCCAAGATATCCATGACTTACTTTCTTCAGTGAAAGATAAATTAAGTTTTTGAGCAACCAACTGAGTTGGTTGCCATTTTGGATGGCATTGGGGTGAGTAAATGATTAGGACATTTTCATTTTGAGGTGAACTAATCCTTTAAATATCTTCATGTGTCCAAGATTAACAAAAGTCTTATTAGTTTAGAATGACATGAGGGTAAGTAAATTATGATAGAAATTAAATTTTTGGGTAAATTAATAACCCTTTAAAAAAATTGTGACTGATTTAGCATTTTGATCGTTAAGGTCACAAAAGGCAATATTTTAATATAGGATTTCTAAATATTAGATAGCCTACATAGAGGTTTTGACTCAGAGTGTAACATACTTTGTCGGTGCCGATAGCATTGTGGGTAAGTGTGTCACCATGAAGTGCTGTTGAGCTTCGGGAGACCCAAGTTCGAGTCCTGCCTCATGGACTTTTCCCAATCCCGCCCCCCTCTCTCTCCCACCTTACCTCCTGTCTAGCTACTTTCCTATCCTAATAAAAGGCAAAAATGCCAATACTAAATCTTTAGAATGTAACACTTGTTAGTAGTTGAATTTGAAAACATTTTATCAGAACAAGTTAAATATGGTCGGAAAAATCTGTAGGAAGTCTGGAAATTAGAGTCTGGAAAAGTATGGAATTTTGAAATTAAAATTGTGTAGGAACCCTGTATATATTTAATAATGATTTAATTGTTTCAGAATAAACTGGTACATTTAATTGTTGAATTCATTATTTATTTATTTAATTATTTATTTATTTTTAGTAGTAATTTAGGATTACTAGTAACAAACTTTAATTTCTATTTTATAAAACATCTTCAAAAGCAAATCAATGCACGTAATGGCTGTCAGGCAGTTGGCAAGGTTTACTTTCCATACCTCATATCAACTATTAAATACAAATACTGTTTCAGCAGCAAAATCTTTCAATCTCTTCAAAATTAAACATTATTTGCGTTGAAAAACAAAAAACACAATAAAGAAAATAAATGCTCTCAAAATGTCCTCCCATTTTGGTTTGGTTTTTCTAAAATGTCGCTATAATACTATTGGTCAATCCATTTTTGTTTTACGGTTATGTAAATCACATAGTTACTCAGAGTATTTTGTCAGCCAATGAACACCAAAGACGGGCGTCTAAAAATTCAAATCCGTTATCTGTAAATGCATACAAGATTCCTCATATAAACTGACCACCGGATATTTGATTATTAACAATAAATATTAGAGAAAAGCTTATGTAGAATGGTTGTAAATCCCTGAAAGCGGGTACACCATAATGGAAATGTATGCTGAACATGCTTAAAAAAACATCTCTTCTGGATGTGTAAAATCTTGGAAAACCAAAGAAACAAAATGAGATTGATAAAACGGAATCTCTAATATTTTCTTTGCTTCATGCTATGAAATATAATAAAGCAATATTTCGTCAACAGTCTTAAACTTGAGTCCTCGGGATGGTTGAACTGAGGTTACAAAAACACCAGTTTTGCCATCTTCAAAAAGCACATTGGTATATACCATAAATTACTATGAACAATAATATGGAATATGAATTGTGACGTTAAAAACAACGGCAGGTAGTAACAGTTAACATAGATCTCATACAAAGTATCACAACAAATGTGAGCAACAAAACATAGATGCAGTAGTATTAAAGAAATACAAAAACAAACAGGTACAATAGAACACACTATTCTCGCTCACTATGATGCTGTGCCGATTTAAAACAGATGCAGTATTCGTTTTATTGTTCTATTGAAAATGATATATGCATTAATATGTAAATGCTTGCCCTCTTTGGGCGACAATTCCTGATGCTTTGTGTTTTTGCTTACAAGTTAAAAACGATAAAAAAAACCAAGCATAAAACAGTAACATAAGAGATAAATCATTATAAATTACTGCTCATGAATATTCTCAAAATAATGATCTGTTCTGTATCACCTCCATGCCAACGCCTCTTATTTCAGGCTGCTGTAACTGTCCAATGGAGTAACTGCATCCATGAGACCAATCCCTGATCTCTCATCATCTCCAAGAGCTCAATTATGTTCCTCCATGAAAAATATTGACCATAGCGAGGGCTGTTTGCACCCTCATTCGACCTGCGCATTGAGGACAGTCAATATTAACCAATATTATTGAGATACCGTCACTTGTGGGACCGTAAAGTCATTGAAACTCCTCGGGTTCTTGAAGAACATCAAGGCTGGGAGAGACGTTTCCTCTTGAGTTTCTGAAGCATTCCCTGCTCCTTCAAAAACAAAAGGGGATGTGATGCAAAATCACCAGTTGAGCGGGTCCAACATGCCCATGCAACATTCCCCGAGCTCATCAGCTGATTGTGAATAATACTGTCATCGTATGCTCCAGGAATAAAAAAAATAAAAATAAAAAAAAGAATAACCTGAACAGATACCAAAAAAAACCAAAAAAACAGCATCCACTATTTGGTCAAAAAAAAAAAGAAAGTTTAAGAAAGAAATAACTGCTGAGTGTTCATCAAAGTCTCTTGTCTTCATGAAATGTAAAAATATTTAAAAACTGAAAAAGCTGTATGAAATTCCAATATATATCACATCAATATGTACAGACGACATGCCGCAAGTTACACATCACTGCAAAAAAACAACAACAAACAAACCATATTAGTCATGAGCAAAACCAAAATCCAACATAAAACAGCTCTGTGGCATCTGTGCTGAAGCACACTGCAGGCAATTGTTAATGTTAAAGTCACACACGTGAACTGTACAGACACAGTTATGGTATATTCAAGTGTCATAAATGCATTTTTTTTTTTTACTTTTTACTACTGACCTTGTGCCAGCAACCTGGTATTGGAAGTCCATCGGGACCCTTGGGAAAAAGACATTAGAATAACAGTGTAAGAGCAGAGAATCAATTTTCAATCGCAATTTTATTGAACAAATTAATGTGGTAAAATTAATATATATTTGTGTGTGTGTGTGTGTGTGTGTGTGTGTGTGTGTGTGTTTTTGTGTGTGGCCTGGTAAAGCCTACGTCCCCACAAAGATGGCGATACCCGAAATCCTTGTCCTTGTGGGGACATTTTTTGGTGAAAAAAATGAGGAAAACATCTTATAAATCAAACTAAGTGATGTTTTTTGAAAATGTAAAAATGCAGAATGTTTCCTGTGATGGGTAGGTTTAGGGGTAGGGGAAGTGTATGGGGATAAAATATACAGTTTATACAGTATAAAAACCATGTATGTCCCCATAAAACATGAAAACTCAACTGTGTGTGTGTGTGTGTATATATATATATATATATATATATATATATATATATATATATATATATATATATATATATACATATATTTATATATATATATATATATATACACTCACCTAAAGGATTATTAGGAACACCATACTAATACTGTGTTTGACCCTCTTTCGCCTTCAGAACTGCCTTAATTCTACGTGGCATTGATTCAACAAGGTGCTGAAAGCATTCTTAAGAAATGCTGGCCCATATTGATAGGATAGCATCTTGCAGTTGATGGAGATTTGTGGGATGCACATCCAGGGCACGAAGCTCCCGTTCCACCACATCCCAAAGATGCTCTGTTGGGTTGAGATCTGGTGACTGTGGGGGCCATTTTAGTACAGTGAACTCATTGTCATGTTCAAGAAACCAATTTAAAATGATTCGAGCTTTGGTGCATTATCCTGCTGGAAGTAGCCATCAGAGGATGGGTACATGGTGGTCATAAAGGGATGGACATGGTCAAAAACAATGCTCAGGTAGGCCGTGGCATTTAAACGATGCCCAATTGGCACTAAGGGGCCTAAAGTGTGCCAAGAAAACATCCCCCACACCATTACACCACCACTACCAGCCTGCACAGTGGTAACAAGGCATGATGGATCCATGTTCTCATTATGTTTACGCCAAATTCTGACTCTACCATCTGAATGTCTCAACAGAAATCGAGACTCATCAGACCAGGCAACATTTTTCCAGTCTTCAACTGTCCAATTTTGGTGAGCTTGTGCAAATTGTAGCCTCTTTTTCCTATTTGTAGTGGAGATGAGTGGTACCCGGTGGGGTCTTCTGCTGTTGTAGCCCATCCGCCTCAAGGTTGTGCGTGTTGTGGCTTCACAAATGCTTTGCTGAATACCTCGGTTGTAACGAGTGGTTATTTCAGTCAAAGTTGCTCTTCTATCAGCTTGAATCAGTCGGCCCATTCTCCTCTGACCTCTAGCATCAACAAGGCATTTTCGCCCACAGGACTGCCGCATACTGGATGTTTTTCCCTTTTCACACCATTCTTTGTAAACCCTAGAAATGGTTGTGCGTGAAAATCCCAGTAACTGAGCAGATTGTGAAATACTCAGACTGGCCCGTCTGGCACCAACAACCATGCCACGCACAAAATTGCTTAAATCACCTTTCTTTCCCATTCTGACATTCAGTTTGGAGTTCAGGAGATTGTCTTGACCAGGACCACACCCCTAAGTGCATTGAAGCAACTGCCATGTGATTGGTTGATTAGATAATTGCATTAATGAGAAATTGAACAGGTGTTCCTAATTATCCTTTAGGTGAGTATATATATATATAAATTGCAATTTAAAATGGCATTATTGCCTGCAAACATACACTGCACACAAAATTCTAATAATTGTTTTTGTTATAATTATATGAATAAATAATAAATAGAAGACATCAATCTAAAAACTCAAAGCAAAGGATCACAACAAAGTTTGCCAAATTGATCACAATAATGCTAAGGTGTTATGAAGTTATGAACATTAATAAAATATTATCAGATCATACATTACATAATGCTTGATAAGTTACAATGTTTCTTGTCAGTCTTAGTTAATATTTTATGCATCCGTTTTGGATTTCATAACACTTACATAAAAAGTTTGGGGTTGGAAAGATTTTTTAAAAGGTTTTTGAAAGAAGTCTCACCAATGCTCAAGGCTGCATTTATATGATAAAAAAAACAAAAAAAATTTAATTTAATATTATATATATAATTTAATTCCTGTGATGCAAAGCTGAATTTTCAGCATCATTACTCCAGTCTTCGGTGTCATATGACCCTTCATAAATCATTCTACTATTTTGATTTGATGCTCAAGAAACATTTCTTATTGTTATCAATGTTGAAAACAGTTGTGCTGCTTAATATTTTTTCTAGAACCCATCAAAAGAACAGCGTTTATTTGAAGTAGAAATCTTTTGTAACATTATAAATGTCTTCAATTTAATGCATCCTTGCTGAATAAAAATGTCTTTCGAATAAGAAAAAAAAATCTTACTGACCCCAAACTTTTGAACTGTAGTTTATGTAGGTGACAGACATGTGATAGTTTAAAAGGAGAAGTTAAAAAGGCGAAACAGGAAGTGTCAGAAACGTAGTAGAGAAAGAATAGAGCAAGCAGATATACTGTACCAGTGGGCAGGGGGCCTCAGGGGCCGGCTGCCCCGTTTCCACTGCCTCTTTTTTACATCCATCAGCTCCCTGTCAGCGAGAGCACACATACAGAATATACACTCCTATAATGACTAAAAACAAACAATACACACACACTCACTCTGGAGAGACCAATCAAAGAGAAACTGAAACAGAACATCAGTCTATAGAAACATACAGAAGAAAGGCGAGGAAATGTGGAAAAAGGAAAAAAGATGTCTGTGATATGTCTGTGCTCCCAGATGGGCACACTTTGTTGTTCCTGACAGAATTACCCGGCATGTTTTTTCACCTGATTTTCAGCAGTATGTATCTGTAAAACATCAACACATATAAACATTCAAAAGTAGCTATAGCACGCACCACGGGACAGGGCTGGTCCAGACCCGGCGGTCCCTGTTCGCCTTTCTTTCCCTTGAGCCCTCTCTTTCCAACAGGACCGCGATCTCCCTGTGAACAAAACCATCGGAATGAATTAGATCGCTTTAAGTAAAGGACTATGTACAGTCAGTAAATGAAGACTTGTTTTTTTAACAACTATGAAAGTTGTATTGATTCTATGCGGTAAATATGATACAGTACCTTCTCTCCTCTCTCCCCACGCTCACCCCTGTCTCCTTTAATTCCAGGAAAACCCTGCAATACAAGGATAGATAGATAGATATAACGATAGACAGATATAACGATATAACGATATAACGATATAACGATAGATAGATATAACGATAGATAGATATAACGATAGATAGATATAACGATAGATAGATATAACGATAGATAGATAGATAGATAGATAGATCGATATAACGATAGATAGATAGATAGATAGATAGATAGATAGATAGATAGATAGATAGATAGATAGATAGATAGATAGATAGATAGATAGATAGATAGATAGATAGATATAAAGATAGATATAACGATAGATAGATAGATAGACAGACAGACAGACAGACAGACAGACAGACAGACAGATAGATAGATAGATATAACGATAGATAGATATAACGATAGATAGATATAACGATAGATAGATAGACAGACAGACAGACAGACAGATAGACAGACAAACAGAGAGACAGATAGACAGACAGACAGACAGACAGACAGACAGACAGACAGACAGACAGACAGATAGATAGATAGATAGATAGATAGATAGATAGATAGATAGATAGATAGATAGATAGATAGATAGATAGATAGATAGATAGATAGATAGATAGATAGATACTTACATCTAATCCAGGTTCCCCTTGTTTTCCCTGTGAAAGAAAACAAAATAATTTAAGCTCCATTTATATTTTATGCATGGTTTATCGTGAAAATACCAATGTCATATTACTTTACAATTAGATTTAGGCATTACATTTCACATTCATCAAATAAAATGTACATTTATTTATGAAGCACTTTAAAAAACACAAAATGTACCAAAAGGCTGTACAATAAAAAAAAAAAAATTAATACAGTAAAATACAATAATAGAGATAAGGTTATATTAGAGAAGGAGATAAAAAGAATAAAATAAACAGCACAAATACATCTGCTCAAACCTAATGGGCATCACAAATAGTGATTAGTTGAACTAGTGATTAGTTTACCTTTTCACCCTTTGTGCCGGGTAGACCAACTAATCCTGTTGCTCCAGGGGGCCCTTGAGGACCATGAAGGCCCTATAAAACATAATAAGTATAAACCGTCGGATATGATATGGTTATAACACTTCCTACTCATAAAATCCACAGGCCAGTACTTCTATGTGAATATGGCTTTTAAATCCTGGACTAGTGCACTATGGGATTAGATGATTGTCTCACTTGTATTCCTGAAGCACCGATTTCTCCCTTCTCTCCTTTAATGCACTCCCCTGGGTCACCCTGCGAGAGATTCACTACAGCATTAGACTGATAAAGTGCATGGATTAAGACTTCACTGGCAGTCTCTAGACATCTATTATGGAGTTCAATGTAGTTAAAAGGATAGTTCACCCAAAAATGAGCATTCTGTCATCATTTACTCACCTTCAAGTTGTTCCAAACCTGTATGTTGGTAATCAAACAGTTGACAGTAGCCATTGACTCCCATAGTATTTTTCTTTCCTACTATGGAAGTCAATGGCTACCGTCAACTGTTTGATTGCCAACATTCTTTAAAATATCTTCTTTTGTGTTCAAAGAAACTCATACAGGTTTGGAACAACTTGAGGGTGAGTAAATGACAACAACATTTTCATTTTTGGGTGAACTATCCCTTTAAGGTTTATGATATGTTTCATGTCAGGGTAAAAAGTTGGATAAATCACTACATTTAGGAATCCATAAATGAATAGATATTGTTTAAAGTCCAAAAGAATTTAAATAATGAAATAAAATAAACCTACTTTGGAGCCTGGCATGCCACGATGACCCTAAAACACACATAATAGCGTTCACAAACTTTCAATGATGTTATTATATCTCTCTTAAAATCATGATCTTGCAGATGGCATTAAAACGCCATAAAAAAGAGTGAACATATTGCCAGTCTAAGTACAGTTTGGTTACTTATATGATCGAAGGTTAAATAACACAAGATGATGCATTAAAATGACTTTCATTGATTCAATAATTCATTCATTGATTCATTCCATGTTATGGCAGTCAATTCTAAAAAAAGCTTGTAAAATTGTCAGTAGTCATCATATTTGCTATCAGATGTCATCTATATAAAATATCATATGTCTAAAACGTGTCCCACCATGTATCCAGGTGTTCCTGGTGGACCTGGAGGCCCTGGTGGTCCCGGCTGCGAAATCATCTGAACCTGTAGTCATAAAAGCACAGCTGAAGATGACTGTACTCCTGATAGTATTAATGAATGAGGCAATAATCAATAAATGTACTAACCAGATTGTCTTCTAGAATAGAGTCACCTTTCTCTCCTTTCTGCCCATCCACTCCCTATAACACATTTGATTAATATTAACAATATGATCAAAATAAATGAGAATATTTAGAAGGAGAAAATGGAGAAGATGACGAATTTCTTGTCATCTCTTTGAATACGTACAGAGGGACCAGAGAGGCCCATTTCTCCTTTCTCCCCCCTCTCTCCAGATTCACCAGGCTCTCCAGTGTCTCCCTTATCACCCTAATGATCAAATTAATCCAAATATTGATGTGCAATTCATTTGCATTAGCCTCAGAGATGTGCATATAGAACACATATAAATTAGTCTTTAACATTTAATGGACACAATTGTTCTAGTCCTTGTAAAACTATGTATATATCAAATAAAATAAAATAACTGATATTCTTCTAAATAGGTTGAATAAATGATCACCTTTTCGCCATCAACCCCACCAGGCCCAGGCAAGCCAAGTTCACCCTGTTTGGATGAATGAAACATACTGAGAGAAGAACAGAATTGATCCACAGTCTCTGACAATCGCATGTTCAACTGAGCCACTCGTTTTGATAAAAATGTGAATCAATTCATTGACAATTATCATCGCACACCTGTTGGTAATAGATAGGTGCGCAGTGTCTATTCATACGAAGTGAAAATAGCGTGCCTATTCACACTAGCTCCGCCTAACAATGCCTTGTTGGGCCAAACAACATTGAAAAAAAACGCTCATATTTAAACATCTTCAGTAGTGTAGTCAGTAAAGCATAAGGCTTAAAGGATTAGTTCACTTTTAAATTAACTTTAAAGCTATTTGAAGCTGTACTGAAAAAAATCCTGGAATGTTTTCATCAAAAACCTTCATTTCTTGTCGACTGCAGAAAGAAAGATATGGACATCTTGGATGACATGGGGGTGAGTAAACTATCAGCAAAAGTTTATTTAAAAGTGAACTAATCCCAGTCCCTCCAGAAAAATGCGGCTTTTTTTGTGATTGTTGCGGGCAAAAATCCTTGATTATGCGGCATGTTTTCTTAAAAAATGCGATGAAAAATGCGGGATATTTATGCAATTTTATGCGATGAAATTGTGGGAACTTGCAAAAACTGCGGTTTGATGAAAAAGAGAAAAAAAGCACTACATCACAGAAAGTGCTGGGAATATTTAAGTTCTCATCTTGTTTTATTGAAGACCTTAATAATGGCTCAAATTTACAAAACATTGAGTCAAACAAGTTCTGTAGCTTTACAAAAGGAATATGCTACAACTTGAAAAATGAATAAATAACTTCCTGTTTTACAGAGCTAGCTTTACAAAACAGACATTTGAGTGCTTCCAATGCACAAAGTGCAATCTCTTAAAGGGTTAGTTCATCCAAAAATTTAAATTCTGTCATTAATGACGTCCCCTCATGTCGTTGGACACAAATTAAGATATTTTAGTGTAAATCCAATGGCCCAGAAAGGCCTCCATTGGCACAATGTACACTCTCAAGACCCTTAAAAGGTACTAAAGATGTCGTTACAAAATCCATCTCACTACAGTGGTTCTAAAATAACTTTATGAAGCGATGAGAATAGTTATTGTGTGCAAAAAAAAACTAAATAACGACTTATATAGTGATGACCGATTTCAAAACACAGCATCATGATGCTATGAATCAGCGAGTCGATTCTTCATTCGGATCGCGGGTCAAACTCCTGAAATACGTGACTTGGGCGATCCAAACCGCTGAATCGACTCATTGATTTAAACGCTTCAAACCGCTGAATCGACTCTTTGATTCATAACGCTTCAAAGCTTCATGATGCTGTGTTTTGAAATCGGTCAGCACACCGGGAAACTGCTTTGCGCGTCTTTTGCTGTTATTTTTGTTGGCAAATGGGAGTTTGCGCTTCATCATGGTTTCACCGATATCCATGTTTCTCCACGGGGTTTGCAGCTTTTCGATGACTTTCACGTCAGGTAATTACGTCACTTCAAAGCGTGGCAATAGGGGGAAATGGAGGCTCTTGTGTGAAGTAAACAAACATTTTTCAACTTTCTGCTAATATATATATTACTTTGTTTGCAATGAAAATGCGGGGATTATGTAATCATGCTAGCCCCGCATATTTTGCACGCGGAAATAGGCAATTTATGCGGCGAAAGTGCGGCATATTTGAAAAAATGCGGCCCCCGCATGAATATGCGGACTTTGGCTGATTATGCGTTAAATCACGCGATCGCATAATCGCGTTTTTCTGGAGGGACTGTAATCCTTTAAGGATCTTAGTTTTGCCAAGATTGACTTGGGTTCAAATCTGCCTTTTGCAGAGCTCGCTCTTCTCTCTTTTCTCATCACATATTACATCGGAAAGGCATTTCCCTTACAATAAAAATTAAGAAAATGTTCTAAATGTGGAAATAAAGGGCCTAACGAAATGTTTAATAATAATAAAGGTATTTATTGGGTAGGGTTAGGGGTAGGTATAGGGAGAGCTTTTATTGTCCCATTAAGACGGCATCCATTTAATAATTTTAATAAATATAATCATTTACACTCTATATTATTACTGCATCCTGTTAATGTACAACAATACTGAGGTGCAAATAGTATGTGTCTGTCAAAATCAAGTATAAACTGCAGGTAATTACTATTTACACATATTGCAAAGAACGGCTACATTTATGCTATTTCACTTAGTAAATAGCATCTACGGTTATTTGCACTTAGTGTAAATATCATCTATCGCTAAGAAAATGTTATTTTCACTTAGTGTAAATAGAATCTATTTGCTATTAACACTTAGTGTAAATAGAATCTATTTGCTATTAACACTTGGTGTAAATAGCATCTATCGCTCAATAAATAAACAATTTTCTACACCATTCGAGTGCCTTGGAAATTCTTTATTTATTGAGTTGAAGTATCCCTTACATCCAAAGAGCACCGAGATAAGGAATTCACACCCCGTGCAGCACTTCTTTTGCATTCTCTGATTTAGCATCTATTGCTATTTGCACTTAGTGCCTAAAAAATTAAAGGAAATCCTGCACACTATCGATACTTGCAGAAGATATCAAAAACTTTTTATTAGCAACGTCTCCGTCTCATGACCTTCATCAGGCATATACACATATTACTCACACTCAATGACTGAATATATCATTAGCAAAATCCCCAAAATTTTGCACCCCAATATCATATATATATATATATGAGCATTTATTGGGTAGGGTTAGGTGTAGGTATAGGGAGAGCTTTTATTGTCCCATTAAGACGGCATCCATTTAATAATTTTAATAAATATAATAATTTACACTCTATATTATTACTGCATCCTGTTAATGTACAACAATACTCCAACAATATTCCTTAAAACTTTTTGTGTGTGTAGTTACATTAACACTTGTAAATAAATAACACATGACAAAAAAATTGATATATAACATCACATTAAATAATGCTTCATCATTCATACCATGAGTAATAAGTCTGAAGGATAAAAACCTAAAAAAAACTTGCGTCTCTGAAAGAGCAATTCAATATGGCACACTCACTTTTTCAATCCCACAAAAACGTAAAGAGCACACATCGTGATTCGATGTACAAAAGTGGGCCGCAATCAGATCATTAACATCTTTTCTTCTAATAGAACTCTTATGCTCACTAATTCTTTGTTTTAATTGACGTGACGTTTTTCCAACATAACCCAAACCACAAGGACATCGGATCAAATAAACAACGAAAAAGTATCGACAGTGTGTGGGATTTCCTTTAACTTTTGAGATAAAAATGTGAATGAAATTCACCTTTGAACCTTCTTTTCCTTGTGGTCCCGGGGGTCCAGGAGGGCCAGGTGGTCCCTATTTGGGAAGCAAACGAAACAAACATAATTAACGCTTATAAAATGGTCTTTTTGCAAAACCCACCGCATTTTGAGAACCACAAACCTCTGATAGACCTCATTTTACGACTGCTATAAAACAAGAAAATGATGTTCCAATACAACTCGATGTGTAATCAACCCTGTGGGATCTGAAACTTTTGGCGTATGAAAACAACATCCTGAATGATGCTTAACAATATTGATGGCATTCTTTGAAGGAAATATTGCTATTCTTTAGACTTATACAAACCATAATTATGGCTGATCTTTTTTAATTTCCCTGACACCATATTTCAATGTATCTCTACAATGTGCTTTCAATGTTTGTGGTCCGATAAACATCTCAGACTGATTACATTAATATTGTTAAGCATCATTCAGGATGTTGTTTTCATACGCCAAAAGTTTCAGATCCCACAGGGTTGACAGAGATGACCACAAAGCCTTGCAAATGTCAAAAATAACAAATTTCCTAATTTTTCCCTCTATTTCCCAATTGCCGTGTGACAAAACACAGACTTTCAAAGGAGGGCATCATCCAGAACATTTAAACAGATGTTATAAATGTAACCACAAGAGCCATTCATTAAACAACCCAGATACACATTCTCAGAACAAGAATATGCACAATAATATTTGCTAATTGCATCTATACAAGTAAAGTAAAACTATTTTGAATTTTATTTTGTCAGTCATGTTTACTTCCCTGTCTTACAACGTAATGTTGCATGCATGCCACAAACGTATAATAATGATAGTAGTAACAGTAATGTATAAAACAAAACAAAAAACAAAAAAAATTATTTGCATAGAGTTACTGAAGAATTAACACAATACACAACCATTATTGAAACTTGAATTAATTTGGCAACTGCAAAAAAAAAAAAAAATTATATATATATATATATATATATATATATATATATATATATATATATATATATATATATATATATATATATATATATATATATATATATATATATATATATATATATTATAAACTGTTTTGAATTCACACACAGATACAGTGAGTATTTGTTAAGGATAAGGATCAGGCTGCATATTCAACCAAAAAAAAAAAAAAAAAGCAGAAATGGCAACCCATGCTACAGTACGGTTACCGAGACACTGATGGTTTTGATGGCCTGCCAGGAACAAAAAATCAGTGGCATTTGGTTTTAATACAACCATGAATTTATAGTCATCTGAGGCTTACATAATTGCATTACAGGAAGTCTAACCAGTAACATCAAATTTATATGATTCCAGATGACCGATTGGTAAAATAACAGATTTATAAGTTGTTGAGAAGTTTTTTTTCATCAGTTATCATTATACAACCACAACTCACCTGAAAGGCATCTAAGAGTTTGCCATTAAAGTCAACGATGTCACCAGAGGCTGATGTGCCTTTCTCACCGGGGCGGCCCTGCTGGGATGAAAACAACCGTTACTGTACAACTGATCACACAAATGTGCAAGCATTCTCAGATGTGGAGAGTTGTTTCTCTGGTTTTGTTTTGTAATTCTAATGTATTAAAAATGACAACGTCCTCATTGTACAACATCACTACTGGTATTTATGAACAACAGCAGAACTGACATTATGTTTTAATGTTATAATGTTATTATTCGGCGATCGGCCGAACTTTTTTTTTTTTACACAAACGCATCGATTCGCTTCAGAAGGCCTTTATTAACCACCCAAAGCCGTGTGGAGCACGTTATTTGACGGACAGATTAATTGTTTATGGACTTCAAAAACAGAGCAACTATTACTGTTATTATAAAGCTTGGATTAGCCAGGACTTTTTTAATATAACTCTTTTTAATATAACTTTTTTTCGTCTGAAAGAAGAATGTCATATACACCTAGGATGACTTGACGGTGAGTAAATCATGGGCTAATTTTCATTTTGGGTGAACTATCCCTTTAAGTACATTATGATAAATACTTTGCATAAACTTTACATAAATTACATAAATTATAAATTACATTTATAATTTATTTAGTTTCAGCCGTAAATAAATTATAAATGCTAGCTAGCTAGCAATGTACGTTTATGCTGAAATATAATTAAATAACGGTTTGTTTGTTTTTTTTAAACATCTATTGTGTGTCATTATGTGTAGTGAGTTGGCTGACTTGATTTATGTTTCATGTGTCAGAACTTCCGTAAAAGGAACATAGTGAGTATCGGTTTTCCCTGGTTTTCACAGTGCATGTTGGGACTCTTAAAGGAACAAATGTTTCAGTGCACTGGAAGCATTTTGCGATTGTCCTGACTACTGAACTAGGGAGCTGACTGAGACGATCATGGTCAAGAAGTTTGCTGAAGTTCAAACTGAGTATCAGAATGGGGAAGAAATGTAATTTAAGTGACTTTAAACATGGCATGGCTGTTGGTGCCAGATGGGCTGGTATTAGTATTTCAGAAACTGCTGATCTACTGGGATTTTCACCCACAATGGTCAGACAAAGTGAAAATATCTAGTGAGAGGCAGTCTGAGGGTGAAAAGGCCTTGTTGATGCCAGAGATTAGAGGAGAATGGCCAGACTGGTTTGAGCTGTAGAAAGGCAAAACTCAAATAACCACTTGTTACAACCGAGGTATGCAGAAGAGCATCTCTGAACGCTCCACATGTCGAACCTTAAAGCAGATGAGCTACAGCAGTAGAAGACACATCAGTGCCACTCCTGTCAGCTAAGAACAGGAAACTGAGACTACAATTCATACAGGCTCATCAAAACTGGACAATAGAAGATTGGAAAAATGTTGCCTGGTCTGATGAGTCTCCTATGTCAGCCCTCCCCGGGAATGGTCCTCAAGAGAATTTTGCTGCTTTTGTGGAGTGGGTGCTGGTGAATAATGGATCAGTGTCACTATCTGCCAAGCGAAGAACCTCACCAGCCCCACTCCAGACCCAGAGCCCAGCCAGCCATCATCCTACTGCACGGATATGATGCCAGAGCCCATCGCAGACAGAAAGCCAGAGCCAGAGAAAAGGAATGAGCCAACCATCACCCCGGAGCCTGAGCCCAACAGTGAGTCTGACCAGGTGCATAAGCCAGTTCCTCCATTCCTAATTTGAGGGAATGGAAGAAGACCCCACCCACACTCCCACCACTGAGGGTGAGTTGCTGCTGACCTCTACAGGTTATTTTGAAATTGAAGAGGATGTGTTACTACAGCACAAAATCTCCTGTGTCCCCGCTGGTTCCGTCCAGCTCAAAGTCTCTTCTGTGTTCCCGCTGGTTCCGTTCCCACCCAGCCTCCCTCATCCGCCTCCTCTTCCAAAATCAGCCAGTTCCTTGGCCTCGCCTCCACTGGTTCCCTTTAGCCCCTCGACTCCTCCTCTGACACCACTTGATTGTTTGAATTTGAGTCAGGTTTTCCAGTCGCCAGCTCCGCCTTGTCAAGAGGATCCCCTGGCTCTGCCTCCAGCAGTCGATGCCCTCACTCCACCAGTCGTCTTTGCCTTGGCTCCTCCCTCCCTCGGCTCTACCTGGGACCATCGTCCTTACGCCTCCACCGTGGCTCCTTCGTCACCTCCGGCTACGCCTTGGTCAGACGTCACCCTGCCTGTGTCAAAGACTTACGGACCTTCAGCAATGCTTAGTCCCTCCACTCCTTCAGCTTCATCGGGCTCCACCATCCCTCCGGCTTCGCATTGGTCCTCAGTCCCATTGACTCTGCCTCCGTCCTCTGGCACCCTGGCTCCACCTCAGACACAAGTCACTGCGACTCGGCCTCCAGGACCATCGGTGTTGCCCGGTCTCATCAGCTCTTGTCTGCATCCTGGTCTTCTCCTTCAATGGCTCCATCTCTAACAGTCGTTATGTTTCTCTCCAGCTTCATGTCCTCCGTTTGACTTGTTCTTAGTTAGTTTCCTTGGTTGTTAATTAGTCCCTCACACCCGTTTCTGTTCAGTTTGATTACCCTCTCCATGTATTTAGCCCTGTGTTTTCTTAGTTCCTTTGTCCGGTATTGTCTTATGTGCACCTTTTAGACAACAGTTCTTGATATATATATATATATATATATATATATATATATATATTTATTTTTATTTTTTTTGTTACTGACACAAACATTTAAAAAGTTTTTTTTTTAAATAAGCTTGGTTGTTAAAGGTTCTTCATGGAACCATAGATGCCAATAAGGAACCTTTATTTTTAAGAGTGTATGATATATCATTCCTCACCGTTTCGCCCTGGGGTCCTTGTTCTCCAACATCTCCTTTATCTCCCTGAGAAATACAAAGCCCAAATCAAACCAATACACCCAATCACACTGATGTTAACCATTTAGTCCTGTCTTTGTAGGAATCACTGTATATAAATATATATATTATATATATATTAGTGGTGGGCCGTTATCGGCATTAACGTGCTGCGTTAACGTGAGACTCTTATCGGGCGATAAAAAAAATATCGCCGTTAATCTATTCTCAAAGTTGGGTCGGGAGCTGGGTCTATACTACGCAAGCTATGATGACTTTCACCTTGATATTTTAGCGCGGATGTACACCTAGCCAAATTGCACTGTAAGGGGCGAGAGAACGAGTCTTCGAACCTGTGTGTATGCCTACTAGTGTTGTCAAAAATATCGATATTTCGCTATGTATCGATACTGAAATATCTGAAACGATACGATACTCATTTTCTACAGTATCGATATCAGCTGCGCTCTCCTCTCCGACCGACAGTGAGTGACACGCACCCGCCTCCTCTCATTCAGTCCGGTTAATCCTCTGAACATTGCGAACGGGTGTTCTGCTGGACTTTTGTTAGTATTGGTGTGACCCGTCTGAATTTCGCGCAGGGTTGCTCATAACGTTAATTCTACTAATTCCCGCAGATTTCGCGCTCACATCTGAAGCGCACACACACACACACACCCGTAATAAAGCCGCCTCTGACATACAAGTGCAAAAATGAGTTCCTTTTTCCAGCTTATTAATGGTCAAATACACTCAAAAATGTCTTGTTTTTTATTATTCAAACTACAAAAAGACAAACGATCAATTACGAGCACACATATTCTGAATGCCTTCGGCAGAATTCAAATGAGCCATTTTAATCTAGATTAATCTTGGAATTAATCTAGATTAATCTAGATTAAAAAAATTAATCTATGCCCACCACTAATATATATATATATAATTTAGAAAATGTATATATATATATCAGGAATAGTTTCACCCAGTGCTCACCTTCAAGCCTGGCAGACCATCGGTTCCTCGGTCACCCTGAGGACCTGGCTCTCCCTGACGTACACAGAGCATTTAAATTAATATAAAACAGATCGCAGAGAATGAGAGCACAGCAGAAGATGCTTGAACAGAGCATGTTTAGAGCGGATCCATATGAAGCCCATTACTCTATGAAATCATTCTTATTACGCTGCTGATGATTAAGTAATGGTCAGAGGCTATGGTCAAATTGAGCATATGATCAAACCCAAAAAATATGCTGCATGGGAGGATTGAATGAAACAAAATGAAAGAGTGCAAAACAGATGATAAATACACAATAAACAAATAGGTAAACATTATTATTTGACGTCTCATCAAGTCTCATTTAATAATGGAGGAAAATAACCTTGAAAACAGTAAGTTTTTGGATTATGATTTTTTAAATATTCTGTTGTCAACCAAGAGTCTGACCTTTGACCCTGGGGGTCCCTGTGGTCCTGGGTAACCCTGATCACCAACTTCACCCTGTAAAACAGAAAAATGTCTAAAAGCACATGGACACAAATACTTCATTTCTTGCGTCACCGCTTTCAAATGTCAGTCAATACCACTGATCTATATAAATGACTGGATTGCTCATTGCATTCTAAATGCCAGCAGGCGGTGAAGCCACCGGAAGTGTTCAAGCGGCCATCTTACTATTCCCTACCAACAGAGGGCATCATTGACTTACAGCCAAAACCTTGACCTAAAACCACCGGCTTTGCAGCGTATCAGTCGCACATAAATAGATTTAAAGATACATGTATGTACATTGATTACATTAATACTTTTAACATTATCTGTAATTTTTATGGTATTTCCAGGCAGGATAAGCGATATAGAAATTGTTAAGATGGGTGTGTCTTCTGCACACTGCCGACACAGGTAACTGAACTTACACATGTACGTATGTACGTAAATTATGCAGGAAATATTAAGCATGAACATTGAACATGCATCATTTTGCTCAGAGCGACAGTTTAAATGCTTGAAAATAAAGCTTCATGTCTTTAAATCAATACGCAGTCAGCGTCATTTCTCTGAATAAGTTGTGAAGAGTGTATATTATTTCCTGATATTTTTTCCTGATATTTCCTGACCACCATCCACTTGGAGATCTTGGAAACAGTTAAAATCCACAGGTCAAATTATATGACAGTTTGCATATGAATTAAGTGTTATTTGTATATTTTCTTAATTATTAATTTAACCAACAAACGTTTAAGTTGTTATCTTTACTGCTTCGAAATACATGCTGTTAATGAAAACACTGTTGAATTATTTACTGTTGCTGTACGAATAAATACAGTATTCTATAATACAACATAATTAAATAACCACAGTGAATAATGGTCAATTAAGTTGTATGCGCATGCCTTACAAAGCATAAATCTGTATTCAGATTTCAGAAAAATCATTTTGACATTTCTAATACAAATGAATGTAACTTTTAATAAGCAGGAGAAATTCCAGACTTTAAACAAATAAACGTAAATGTGTAGGACGTTTGCATTGTAAGAAGAGAGATGATGGTCCAGTGGGTTAAACCATGGAACTGATATGCAGAAGGTAGCTGGTTCTATCCCAGCGGTCACCACCAGTGTGTCCTTGAGCAAGGCACTTTACTCCATGTTGCTCCAGGGGGATTGTCCCTGTAATAAGGGCACTGTAAGTCGCTTTGGATAAAAGCGTCTGCCAAATGCATAAATGTAAGAATGTAGAGAGAGACTCATTAGATAATGTTTTCTCATTAAAATCAGATGACTTCATATTAATTCAATAGAATGTGAGGGAATACCAGACATCATGAGCAATCCAGTCATTTAAATAGATCAGTGGTCAAAACACAATTAATGATGTAATGCAAGATCAACCCTGTCCACGCTTTTGCAGCACTAATTTTTCATTGAGCGTCTTCAGTAAATCCTGACAGTAGTTTAAGGCAAAAGAGGGTTTGCGCTGGTGCAAGGTGTTAGTAAACCTGGACCGTGGTGTTTTATGCTATGTATGCACTAACATTTAAATGAATCATTTGATATAATGCACTTATACATGCTTTTACAAATGTGCTTATAGGCTATTTTGAATTTTTTTTATTAAAGCTGTAATTCATTTACAATTAGATCAATAATTTAGAAAATGTTCTAATTAGAAAATAGAATTTCCATCCCATGCCATCTTTATATGTCTGGCTATCACCAGACCAAGCTCAATTTAAAGGTGCCCTAGAATGAAAAATGAATTAACCTTACCATATTAAAATAACAGGAGTTCAGTGTATGTAAATCACATACAGTGAGTCTCAAACACCATTGCCTCCTCCTTCATATGTAAATCTCGTTTGTGAAAAACACCACGGAAAAATAGGCGAATCTCAACGTAACGCCAGCAGTGATGCAATCGATGGGATCATTAATATGTATGCCCCCCAACATTTGCATAAGCAAGCACATGTTCACTATCTGGCGAAACTGCGCAGCCGCCGTATCAACTGGAGTTCTGCAGCAGTAAGCCTGACGCGAGGATAGCGAAATGGCAGATCATGGAAACAAATGTTATGTTCCAGGCTGTGCAGGGGATGTGAAGACGTTTCATACTCTTCCCACAAATAAAACATGTCAACAGGCATGGTTGATGTTTATTTATAATCGGATACCGCAACAATTTAATTCAAAGTTGTTAGTTTGCTCAGCCCATTTCACCACGGACAGTTTTCAAACCTGGGACAATATCAAGCAGGCTTTGCTCAGCGTCTGACACTGAAGAAAGGGGCAATTCCAACCATATACCTGCAACCAGTAAGTTATTTTATTCACTTCTTGACTGTCTAAACCATTTCTGATTAAATCGAAAGTTTCTTAGAGAGACAACATTAACGATAATATTCCTGTTGTTGTCTATATCCAACGCAAGATGCTATACGGTAAGAATAGGATAATCCAAGTGGCTTACATAACTAAATAGTATGTCTAATGAGAAAGGTTAATATTATTTCATGCCAGTGTTGTCATAAATTAGTAAATGCAACCATAGATACGTAACATACTATGTTAGTTTAGTTGCTTACACATAGTTCACTCGATCCTTCTAGCTAACGTCACCACCTCCACCATTTAAGTTGAAACGATAGTAATTTGATATTTATTTATTTATATTTTTGACAACTGAAGTATGATTATATACTGATTGATATATATAAGGTTGAATGCCTAATCTCTCCATCGTCAAGACGGTCAGTAAAGTTGTGCCTGCTATCATTGAGCCGCAGTGAAACAGCCAATCAGAGCAGAACTCTGCATTAATATTCATGACCCTTCCAAATAAGGCAAAAATAGACCATTTCATCCTGGGGAAGATTTCTAGAGTTGTAAATGGACCTGTTAAACCGTAGCTGGACAATTATTGACCTTAAATAAGCCATATACCCTCTATGTAGATAAAAGAGAACAATTTAAAATGTTGTTTCAAATCATTCTAGGGCACCTTTAAGATTGAACATTGGTTTGGGGAGTCTGCTCTGTATTTTCTACTGCACAAGAGGCGTGATAAACGAGCATAAATTAAATGACTCTGTACGCAACTGGATAGCCCTTCAACCAATCAGACCACAAGAGGCGTGATCAACGGGCAACGACCCATCACTTCTCTATCCGTCATCTTGTTAAACCTGCCAATAGCGCGCCAGGTGGATAAGCCAGTCTGTGATTGATTCCCGCAAAAGTGTAACAGAAGCAGTAGAAATCAATGTACAGGTTTCCAGAATGAATTGCAGGGCGAAATCAAATCGCCAGCAGATCAGGCTGGGTTTACCCAGTCTAATCTTTATAGTCAAGATGGAAACCAAGTTTTACCCTATTTACTTTCTTAATGTCTTAGGGGCAGATTTACTAAACAGGGCAAATAAGCCTGAGATAAGCCTGAGAGCGCAATTCCATAAAAGCACTGATGGGAGTGGACAATTCTGCACGTGATCTACGGATGACATTTAAATGAAAGAACACAGCCGGATCATTTCCATAATGACCAACGCAATCTACCAAGAGCAGCGCAAATTAGCGTCTGGTTTACGAAACGTTTTAGGGTCGTAAATAATGCCATAAATACCAGTAAATTGACAAGCGCAAACTTTACTAAATCACCTTGCATGATTAATTTAAATATGCAATTCAAATATGTACGATAAGGTCAGCCACAAAAATAACCCTGTCAGCGCTCATTTTTCACTGCGTATCTTTGGTAAATCCCGACAGTAGTTTTTAACGCCAAAAGATGGTTTGCGCTGGTGCAAGCTGTTAGTAAATCTGGCTTTATCTAAGGTCTTATTGGAAACACTGCATAATTTCACATTATTATTATTATTATTATTAAGAAAAAAAATGGTCTTGTAGTAACACATCAATGTAAAAGCTTGCAATGTAAAAACAACTTTCCTTTTCGGCTGAAGTCACCCTCCCCTTCCCTCCGACCACATATAAACCACTTTTCACAAATTGTGCAAATTTTCACAGATAAAAAAAAATCAAGTTTAGCTCTACATTTTCTTATATCCTGTTTCACTTAGAAATAAATCACATTACTGAAGTAAAAAGGGTTGCAAACACCATTTCATGCTGACTCTATGCACAACCGGCCCATGCGGCTAAAACAGTCTGCCTAAGAACATACTCACATGTGTGTTTCTCATCTTAGTCTCTCACTCACAAACATACACATGTACTAAAACAAAACTGATATTACACATTAAACGTCATTTCATTGAAACAGGCAGAAAATAATTCAAGACACCATACAGATGTCAGTATGACCATACATCAGTGTGTTTAAGGACAGCTGAAGTCAGCAAGCACTTACCAGCACAAAGGACAAAACACTCAAACATGCTGTTCATATTATGCCAAGAGGAAAGAATTTAGTCTTTCGTGAAATTGCGAAAGCAAGACATTTACCTAAAAAACAAGAAACATCTTGATCGCAAGGATAAGCACACACACACACACACATGCACACAGAGTTTGTGTGTTTTTATCTTACCGGTTTTCCTGGTAAACCTCTTTGTCCCTGCAGAGAGAGAAAACATGTTTGAAAGAAAGTAACATACACTTTATATAATGTAATCCATGAAGTCCATGAGCATGATGATCAGAAACAGCACTGCACACTCACTTCTATTCCATCTTGTCCAGGAGCACCCTAGAGAGACAGAAAATATTTAAGAGTTACTTTAATACACCACCAAACTTTCAAGATGTACCATCCATAAACATACAGTCAGTGTTTGATCAATGCCAGAGGTTTTTTTTTTTTTTTTTGAAGGAGACCAGTGCTAGAGAACCAAAAGTCATATGTGCCAGTTCTAAAGTGCATCATTATTAAAGGTGTCATGAACTGGCTTTTTAAAAAATTTTATACTGTTGTCTGAGGTCAACTTATGACGTTTGTGTGTTTTTTACATTCAGAAACATCATAATGTATAAGTAATAGGCTATTTTCTGCCTTGGTTTTGAGGCTCTCTGAGAAACACTCGGATTTGATGGGCGTGCCGAACTGAAGACTTGGAAGTAAACGCCCACGGCTAGGATTGGATAAGATTTGCATATTTAATGAGCTTCAGCTACCGTCTGTCCCAGGAATCGTCTGGGGGAAATGCTCAGAGGACTCACAAAATATCAAACAAACACTAAATTACACACACACACACACTCACGCAGACACACACACACTCACTCACTCGTACGGACACACACACACACACACACACACACACACACACACACACACACACACTCGCGCGGACACACACACACTCACTCACTGACTCACTCGCGCGGACACACACACACACACACACTCACTCGCGCAGAGACACACACACACACACACACACACTCACTCGCGCGGAGACACACACACACACACACTCACTCATTCATTCACTCACGCGGGCGGACACACACTCACTCACTCGTCCGGACACACACACACACACTCACTCGCGTTGCGCGGACACACACACTCGCGCGGACGCGGAGACACACACACACTCGCGCCTGGCCCATAACGTTACAAGTCCGATCACAAGTGAACCAATTCAATAACACCTTCTCCTCCCTGTGACAGCGTTCTAGGGTATGTAATCAATACATTTCAAACATTCTGTAATGTTATGCAAAACTAACACATATTTAAAAAAAAATCATGTTTTAGCCTACTCACATAAGTGTGTGTTCAGAAGGAAGCTTATGCAGGGACGATCCTTAGCTCACGAGTCGGTGAAGCATATTTATCTGTAGAGGCGGCGTCTAGGTCCTATTACATAAGAGATCCGCACATTCTGAGATCTCTCGTTTTCTGGGCCTGGTGTCAATAAAAGCTTTTCTTTGACTAACAAGGAAGTTTTCAGCTCTGAAACTTACAGGATATTTTTATATTACCATGACCTTTTATATATCAAAAGCTCAAGGGAAAGTTGATTTCTCAGTTCATCACCCCTTTAACATTAGTGGTATGAGTTTCACATTAAAGGGGTGGTAAACCACGATTTCACTTTTCTAACTTTAGCTAGTGTGTAATGTTGCTGTTTGAGCATAAACAACATCTGCAAAGTTACAACGTTCAAAGTTTAAAGCAAAGGGAGATATTTGCTTTTAAAGAAATCAATTTCTAAGGACTACAGCAAACGGCCGCTAGGGACTACTACACATTCCTCCAGGGTTGCTGACATCACCAGCCACAATATTTACATAAACCCCTCCTCCGAGAATATGAAATAAGGGGAGGGGGGGGTCATTTTGTATCGCAGCAGGGAAGCATTGTTGTGGTATAGTTAGTAGGCTGGAGTGTTGTTGCCAATGCCGACGAAACGCTGTTATTTTCATCCGGATTGCAGGTCCACTTTGTTCAGCCTTCCTAGGGATGGGGATGCGTTGCAATGCGTTTAACATACAACGTTATATGCATGTGTGTATGAGACAGAGGGGAACACGGTCGCATTTGCAGCAGATATATGCTGCCCATCATAAATCAAAGCACGAGACAGACAGGGGTCGGAAGAGAAGACCGGAAAATGTGACATAATGGACAATAATCGTCTGTATTTGCAACACACGAGCTGCGGTTCAGCTGCGCGAGACAGGCGGGCGTGTGCGGCTCCAGCTGCACATTTCACGCAGGAAAGCTTCCACAATCTTCACGAGTTCAATGCAGGATTCGCACAACGGCTTGTCCTGAAAGATGGATTTAAAAACAGAAGCTGTTTACGGGTCACAACCTGTAAGTGTGATTTATTTTTTGTCAATGTGTTTTCCTGTAATAGTTTGTGTTGTTAATTGTACGTTGTAGCAAGGAAGTAAACAGATGACAACGCTCATTTGGCTCTGCAAACCAGTTTGTTAAATGCTCGTTCATACTTAACGTTATCCGACAAACACCTAACGTTACAAACTTTTAAAATCTTAACAGTGAATTTGGCATTAGTGTAAATTATTCTAAACATGGTTCTGTGTTTGATTTGGATACTATAGTAAAGCCAATGTTTAGTGTTTGTTCTTGCGACAGATATTTGGCTATAATCGTTCTAAAAATACAAAAGTAACGGTGCCATTCAGTAGCGATCACTATAGATCCGCAGTCTTTACTCTTGAGGACTGAACAGGTTCTGCTCGATCACCTTCACTAAGATTGTCTGGGTCTGATTCGGGCTCAAATTGGTATGGTTTTATTGATGCCATTGAACTACCCAAAGCACAGGCTAGTAGCCTGAGGCTACCGGTAAAGGTAAGGGGCGTGACGTTTCCGACAAATGTGCACTAGGTGGTTAGCGAATCACAACACACTGGGCCAGCTAACCAATCTGAGCCCATTGCGTATTTTTGAGGGACTGGCTTCATACAACCCGGAAAACATCAAACTGTTCCCTTTTGAAAGGGAACTCGCGCTGCGTCAGTTTGACGCTACGGGGAACGCCTCCAGCGTGACAGGTGCCTGAAATATCAATCAAAAAACGTCAATCCTATTGACCGGCGACAGCCTCTGATGTCATCAAGGTGCGACCAGGAAGTATAAAAGGGCGCCTTGCCAACATGACAACATCCAATCGTCTGAAGGGACTTTTTCGGCAGGTAAGCCCTACGGCATGGCAAAGCGACGCAGTGTCACGTTCCCTGTTCTCAGGGAACAATGGTTACATTCGTAACCTAAGACGTTCCCTTTCGAAAGGGAACTCGCGCTGCGTCAGCTTGACACTACAGGGAACGATATACCCACGCCGCCATGCCGAAGGGAGTGCATGCCCACTGGCAGTGACAACTGTCAAGACAAGCAAATTCAACTGAAATGCCTGAACCACTCCCCTTCTGTCACATTAGGCTGTCAGTGACAGCGCTCCCTACGGTCAAAGCTCAAGCTATAGCCTGAGAAGGAACCTTCGCACACCATGAGGTCCTACCCTGGCCGCTCGAAGGCCTGGAACCAGCCCATTCAACAGAAGGAGTTCCTTTAAGGGAACGTGGCAAGGGAACCCGAAGGAACCCGTGCCAGCCACTATTCGGGAGGAATTCACCGAATGCCACCAGGGAGATCTGACCTAGTGACCCCACATGGGACACGTCAGTACAGCCAACCCTGTCTGAAAGATACAGAGCCTCTGGTACTCGCCTCCGAAGAGACATCCCGCTAGGGTACTGCAGAAAAGGTAGTGTCCTCCACCAGCCGGGCCTCAGAGACGGGTTATCCTGGAGAGCAGCGCTCAGCGAAGTGCTTTCTAACCCTTGCTAGGGAGGGGAGTTTAGACGCTCGATCCTCGGATCTACCAGGCACTTACTTTAAAACGTGCTCAGGAGGCCAAAGGCCTTACAGGCTGATCGTACCAGGGAGGCCCCGAGGGGCCTACAACCGATGGATCAGCGCCAGGCAGCCGTAAGCTCACAGCAGACTCTCATTTGAGAGGAGCTCATAAGCCTGCCCGGTAGGTAACCATGCTGTAGGCAGTCTATGAAAGTCCCTTCCTGTAGGGACCGCATAGCAGCAGCGTCGTCTCGTCATGCTAGGGTATGAACACCGCCTTCAGGTCTCGCGAACGGCTAGAGACCGGCGCCTGATAGCTGGTGACCACTAGCTGTCAGCGTAAAGCCAGTTGTGCGTTCCCGCCCAGGGAACTCGTTCCCCAGGGAGGCCGAGAGGGGCCTTCACCTGGTAACCTGTGCCGACTGCTCACGTGTCCAACAGCGGAGCTCGCCCTCAGGAAGGCCAGACGGGCCTAATACCTGATTGCAGTCGTGCTAGCCCTCGAGGTAGCTGGGAAGAACAGGGACTCTATCAGGGAGGCCTAGCGAGGCCTACCACCTGCCAAAGGTCGGGCATTCCTCCATCACAGCCTTCCGCTCAGTGACTGGACTCATCCAGAAACCGCAAAACAGGAGCGTGCCCTCAGAGGAGGCCACGTGAGGCCTACTACTCCACAGCGAAACCCACAGGGAAGCCCCGTGCAGCTTGCCACCTGATAGCAACCCATGCCACGGTCCGTTACCGAAACTGGGGACCGGGGAACGATCGCCGGTCAATAGGATTGACTCAGGGAACAATGGTTACATTCGTAACCTGAGACGTTTATACAAGGAGGGAGAGAGCAGTGTAGAATAAAGGTAAAATATATGAAAAATAATGATTTTTTTTAAAAACGAAGCATGAACACATGTTACAGTGCACCCCACAAACACAATCAAGCCTTCGAAAGAATGTGTTTTACCACCCCTTTAAATATCAAGTCACAAATAGCACTTTTAGACACTGTTTCAAAGCAGCTTTACAGAAAATCCTGACATTAATATTTATAATATCACAGATTAGAGCTGGGGATAAATATAGTTATATATATTACCCTCAAGTTGTTCCAAACCTGTATGAGTTTCTTTCTTCTGTTGAACACAAAAGAAGATATTTTGAAGAATGTTGGTAATCAAACAGTTGACGGTAGCCATTGACTTCCATGGTAGGAAAGAAAAATACTATGGGAGTCAATGGCTACCGTCAACTGTCTGGTTACTAACATTCTTTAAAATATCTTCTTTTGTGTTCAACAGAAGAAAGAAACTGAGTAAATGATGACAATTTTCATTTTTGGGTGAACTATCCCTTTAATACGGGGTCTGTGTAGACTAGAGACTGGTGTGTCAGTCATTTAACCACTAGGGGGCAGTGATGTAAAGCTTTGGTTATTTTGGTTGATGATGGTTGATCAGATATTGGGCACAAATTGCAAACAACTTTTCATCACTGATACAAACTTATAATTTCTTCTTTTATAATAGAAATCAAGGTCTATGTGTGTTTGTAGGAGTATGCCCTGGGTGAATGTATTAAAAACTCCTCAGGATGTGAATTAAGCAATGTTTTTCATTTTGTAATCGATATTCTTGTCCTCATTCTGGACCTAAATTATCTACAGAACGATCGAAGACATGGCGCCCATACACACAGATGCATGCACACACAATCATGTCAAATGTAGTATTTTATGTCAAGCAGACTTCAAAGCTGGTATTCAGCCACATTACAGAGGGACATCATTTTCTGTTCCCTGTCAAAAATGAGCAAAACCAGAGGAAGCGCATGGGAAAATCAGAAGCCCTGTGCTGTTCGCTTTCCCCCGTCCTTCCTTCAAGCTGTGCTTCTTAACAAGGTGGTTTTGCAAGCAAAAAAACCCAACAATGGAAGATAACTAGCTGGTAAGTTGCTATGTCAGGGAAACATCTGTGACCAACATGGTGCAGAATTTCATAGATTTCAGCTTTCATAAAACGTTTCTTTACACACAAGCTTGATGAAAGAGTCGAACTGTGCAAACAGAACATGTCTTGTTTTATCCACAGGGCTCATAAAAAGCTCTACTTCTACCAGCACAGATACACGCTCTCTTTGTGTTTGCATTCTGTTTTTGAAGCTCATTAAATGTGTTACTCCAGGGCTTGAAGTGGGGAAAAATAGGTGTTGCATGGGACTTCACTTGATTATATAAATAGTTGGAACTTGTGACGTATTAGATTAATTAATAAATCAAAATGTTAACATTATGGCACTTTTTCCCCTGTGTGATTCCTAAAGACTAACCAATACAACATAATAATATTCTATTACACAGTATAAATTATAATTACATATATTATATTTATAATATTTTGACATCATTACATTTGGCATATATACTGACATAGTTTGGGATATATCATTCAAAATTTGGGGTTGGAAAGATTTTTCATTTAAAAATGTTTTTAAGTAAAATCGTATGCTCATCAATTCTGCAGTTTTGATCAGAAATACAGTAAAAAATAATAATTTTGTGCAATATTATTACAATTTAAAATAACTGTTTTCTGTTGTAATATATTTTAAAATGTCATTTATTCTTGTGATGGCAAAACTGAATTTTTAGCATCATTACTCCAGTCCTTCAGAAATGCTGAAATATTTCTTCTTATTATGAATTCTTAAAACAGTTGTGCTGCTTAATTTTACTTATTTTTTTGTGGAAACTGTGATTCTTTGGTTAATAGAAAGTAAAAAGAAGAATTTATTCAGTAACATTATAAATGTCTTTACTGTCACTTTAGATTAAATTACTACATCCTTTCTGAAAAAAGTATTTATTTCTTTAAAAAAAAGAAAAAATCTTACTGACCCCAAACTTATGAATGTACAATATATATTTAAACTATAGACAGAGAGTAAATGACATCTCTCAGATGTTTGCCAAACCCCTAAATGTCATTTAAAATCTGGTCATTTAAAATGTCCGTCAGACGGCCTCTTCATATATGAATTAATGATTTTTGGCCAGAATAAGCTATAATATGCTGCTGATTTAGTGCCGGCAGTCAAGATTTTGGCAAGATTTTCTGATCAGTCAGAGCAAGAGGACAGACAGTCTTATCGAGCTGAAAAGAGAATGTGTACTGGCTTTCTCATAACCTGCCGCTATGCAAGAATAATTCCTGGTATTGCAAAAAGAATTGACAGTCTAGTGTGCCGGAGAGAACCAGTTGGAGCTCTGGCATAAGAGTAATTCTTCCATGAGTTTACTAAAGTTCACGTCTAGTTCAAATTAAGCTGCCTTTATGATAAGACACTATAAAGGATGAACTTAATTTGAAGGGACCTAAGGCAAGAAATGTTGGGAGAACTGTTCCTGAACCTGGACTTGTGCCATATCTCTTTTGGGACACAAAAGCAGAGCTCGACAAGAACACACTGTGGCCATGTCTTACCCAAACCAGATGAGTCTTGAGCCTTAAAATCTATATTTGGTTCAGCTTTAGGTGAGTCGCAGTGCTCTGGCATAGGCTGCGGTTTTCAAACACCCCGTCGGGGGAATGATGAACTGGATTTGCCCCCTTCCCCTCTAACCTCTCTCTCTCCATCACCTCTGGCTGAACAAAACACAACCGTGAGATGACAGAGGCCAGAACGTAGTAACGCGAATGCCTTTAACCTTTAAAGTACAGCCTGTAACTGTTGGAAACCACAGGCTGCTGTAGTACAAAAACATCTTCAAATAAAAAATCCAATTGTACAATCAGGGCCCACTCAGTAAACATCGCTGTTTGGTGCCCCCATGGTAGTCGTTTCCCTAAGCCGTTTGTTTAAGCAATAAATTATGATAAATACTTTGATTTTTACATATGTTGCATATACCTGCAACATTTCAGCCTTGAATTAATTATAAATGTTTACTAGAATTACCTGTCTAGCATATATATACCGATCAGGCAACACAATATTGCGTTGGTCCTCCTTTTGCTGCCAAAACAGCCCTGACCCGTCGAGGCATGGACTCCACTAGACTCCTGAATGTGTGCTGTGGTATCTGGCACCAAGATGTTAGCAGCAAATCCTTTAAGTCCTGTAAGTTGCGAGGTGGGGCTTCCATGGATCGGACTTGTTTGTTCAGCACATCCCACAGATGCTCGATAAAATTGAGATCTGGGGAATTTGGAGGCCAAGTCAACACCTCAAACTTATGCTCCTCAAACCATTCCTGAAGCATTTTTGCTTTGTGGCATGCGCATTATCTGCTGAAAGAGCCCCAGCCACCAGGGAATACTGTTTCCATGAGAGGGTGTACATGGTCTGCAACAATGCTTAGGTAGGTGGTGCGTGTCAAAGTAACATCCACATAGATGACAGGGTCCAAGATTTCCCTGCAGAACATTGCCCAAAGCATCACACTGCCTCCGCCGGCTTGCCTTCTTCTCATAGTGCATCCTGGTGCCATGTGTTCCCCAGGTAAGCGACGCACACGCACCCGGCCATCCACGGGATGTAAAAAAAAAACGTGATTAGGACCCTGTCGCCGGTTCACCACTGTTCCTTCCTTGGAGCACTTTTGACAGATACTGACCACTGCAGACCGGGCACACCCCACAAGAGCTGCAGTTTTGGAGATGCTCTGACCCAGTCATCTAGCCATCACAATTTGGCCCTTGTCAAACTCACTCAAATCCTTACGTTTGCTCATTTTTCCTGCTTCTAACACATCAACTTTGAGGACAAAATTTTCACTTGCTGCCTAATATATCCCACCCACTAACAGGTGCCGTGATGAAGAGATAATCAGTGTTATTCACTTTACCTGTCATAATGTTATGCCTGATTGGTGTAATTAAGTCATGGTTTGTTTTTTGTGTGGTGAGGTGGCTCACATGATTTACGTTTAATGCTTCAACATTTCTGTTAAGGGAGCATAGTGAGCATTGATGCTTCCTGGTTTCTTTTTAGGGAGCGAATGTTTCAGTGCACTGGAAGACCGTCTTTAAAATGTCCAAAAGAACTAAGTTGGATGATAACATCATTGCTTTATCCAGAGGTGCTTTATAAGCTCAATTGAACTCATTTCATAATTGGTGAATTTCACACAGTTATTGAACAGAAATGCATCCACACTGAAATGACTTCAGCTGAACAATCACACTATTGTATTTTTAGAGCTGCTTTCATTCAGCGCTTGTTTTAGTTAAATCATGGCCACGAATTAAGAATTAGTCCCCACAACTTATTAATTTTTCCCCTCGATTTAGTAAATCATCGCCACGCTGTGCTAATTCGTTTTCCTTCATTTTGATTTAACTAAAACAAGAGAACATGGCCACAATTTCACTAGTACTTGCACTGACATATAATCAGATAGGGTATGGAATTTGCATATTTGGTATGCTGTCCGAGTAGAGGTACTCCCCCATGCCTGGCTGGGATAGGAATAATCGAGAATGAAGAGTTGGGGTGGAGAAGGGATGCTGAAAAACTGGAACCGAGGTAAGTCGGCTCTATATACAGTTAATAATCTTTGTTAATAAAACGGATTATTATATCTTGCAAATGAATTGTTAAATTGTGGCCAGAATATACATATTTTTATGTCATGTGGAGGGCTTCGTAATATCATACTTCCAGTAGGAGTAACAGAAACCATTGCTTACCATCTATCAAAATATATGGTTTCCAATATACAACGTAGAACTTGACGGATTTCAAAAGATGATCCATACATTGGACAAACACTACTCAATACCATCCCGCAACTATTTTTCATACGTTGCACTGCCAGCTATGTACAAGAAAATGCGGACTGTAGTCGAGGCAGAAGTGCAGCAAGCAGATAATTTTTCAGCAACAACGGATTTGAATGACGTTTCAATTAGCCTATTTAGAGCCATGTTCAGGCCATTTTCAGCGCAGTGCGTTAAACTTCTATTTTTGGTAACCTACTTGAATGGCCAGTTGAATGTTAATTGTACAAAAGGCAAGCAGTTAAAGAGTGTTTCTTCTTTATTCATTGAAGCCTCTATGTTTACATTTATGCATTTGGCAGACGCTTTTATCCAAAGCGACTTACAGTGCCCTTATTACAGGGACAATCCCCCTGGAGCAACATGGAGTAAAGGGCTGTGCTCAAGGACACACTGGTGGTGACCACTGGGATCGAACCAGTAACCTTCTGCATATCAGTTCCATGGTTTAACCCACTGGACCACCACCTCTATGTTTACAGGCTTGTGGCGATGTGCAATGTTCTATGTGCCAAAACAAATATTTTTGGTACTGCCAATTTGTTTTGTCATGGTTCATGTGTGCAATAAACATTACACTTCATGAGAAAAAAACGTTGCAGAGAATTGTGATATCAATTCTAAGCTAAAAAAAATTGTGATTCATATTTTTCCCAGAATCGTGCAGGCCTACTCTGAACTAGCACCCGGTTCATTCTGGTGGTAAAGGGGTATAAGTTAAGTGGTCTAAATGTATTTATATGTATTTCTTCTGTGGAAGGTATAGGGCCATAAAATGTTCATCCAGTCATTGCAATCGGTCCGAATGCAACAATACAATGTCCAACCTGCCTGTCAACATATTTTCATACCTCCGCGCCCCCTGTTGTTATGCAGAGTTAGACAGACGTCAGTTACCGAGCACCAAAACACCAGCCATCTTTTACAGTTCCTCCTGAACCAAACCAACGGGCTTATGTTGTGTTCACCTGTGACGTTATACTTGGAGCGGTTCATGACTCTAATTAATGCGTTTCATTAATCACTTGCGGCCCGCAGGATGATATTTTGTGGCTCCCTTCTTGACATCAAAGTTTAGTGTTAGTGCGGCCCGCGCGTTGCTCTGAAAAGTACCTTTTTGCTGAATCGTTGCGTGTGCAGCGCTTGCCGCGCTTGCCATGCTTGATGCCTCCTTTGTGTATGTGTGTGTGAGAGAGAGAGAGTTTGGTTAGCCCCTCCCTCGTGCAGTATAATTGGTTGGCACCGCGGATTGACAGGAACAGACGAACGAAGCTGATCAGACAGTTGAAACGAATGTGGTCTAACAGCGCTCGTCAATGTCAAAATGATTGAGATGGCCAATCAAATCAAAGTAGGCGGGGTTTACGTTCTCTTTTGGCTCGTGCACACTGCACAGTCTTCACACACAGACGAGAGCGTCAATCTATCGCTTAATGCTGAGAGAGACTTTATTCTTTCCGGTGAAATCACAAAACAAAATGCAAACGTGTCCATGGTATTAATATACAATCATTGATGAACATCTTTGATTTTAATGAAGAAAAACTACACAAGAGCGGATTAGAACCCGGAACCTTTGACACGGTTGACAAAAATTCTACCACCAGACCACTAGAGAATTCAAAAGTTCATAATGGATCTATGTATTTATTCACTCACTCATGCAAAGAATATCGGGACTAATAATATATTTGACGCAAATTAATGCAAATATTGTTTACAAATAGTCCCAAAAAGATTATTTCCCAACTAGAATTAGACCTAGAATTTTGCTCACTGTTCTGTTTGACATGGTTACGGCCTTGCTGTGAATTAGTCTATTATTTAAAATAAAATTAAAATCATTCATTATTTCATATTACATGATTTAATTTCTATAGGCTATATTTAGTTCAAATTCAGAGGAACAGTTCATGTTCAGAAGAAACATTCATGTTGAAGAACTGTTAATAATAAAGACCGAGAAGATTGGATCAGTTATGCTACTTTTTATGTGGAATACTTGATGCGGCCCAGCCTGACCCAAAGTCTACCTCCAGCGGCCCCCAGGTAAAATGAGTTTGAGACCCCTGCTCTGAAGGGAGGGTAGGTTCTTATGCTTTCAAAGCTAGCTCTCTATTGCTAGCCTCTCCGAAAATTGCCTACCCTACTTTTAAGGTATCAGAAGCCAGTAAAAATGATTGAAGAGTCTTACTGAATCTCCTTGTGGGCCACGAGGGCCATCCTTCCCAGTGTTTCCTGGAGGCCCTCTTGCGCCAGGTGCTCCAGGAGGGCCTGGAGGTCCAGGTGGGCCAGCTTGTCCTTGATCACCCTGATAAAAAAAACATACAGACATGTGATATACAGTACAATACATTTCTCAAATAAGTCACAGGAAAAGAGACACAAACATAAGCACAGACAACATTCTCTTGAAGTACATATTTCGCTTTCTTTTGTTTTATCTGAAAAAGTTAAAGGACGAACTATGATGTTTCAAGTTTCATCAGTTGTTTATTGTATACAAGTCATTTGACTTTTCTGAATAATAATACATAAATATTAACAGCAGCAATTATTTTTACTTAAAATGTTCACATTTAATTCAATCCTTGCTGTTTCTTTGTAATTATTTGTGAAATTTACTAGCAATTTCTGAGTGAAAATTGTTAATCATACACCATTTGATATTGTCACTACGAGGTTTCCTTATGCAGGGTGATTTCAGGGTGATTGGGACACTTTTTGCCATTGAGATGAGTGTCCCAATCACCCTGAATTCACCCTACATATAAGGGGATGAATCTCAGGAAGACATTTTCAGGACTATTCTTTTTATTAAATTTCCTTTATGCAAAATATAATTTCTAATATTTTTAATGGGGTAAAATACGATACAGATATTTTCGTGACATTCACCCTGAATCAGCCACAGTCACTGAAGCAGCAGCTTGCATGCAACGCTCAGATCCTTCACACATGGATGAGGTTATTTAATTGTAAATATTGCGACACACAAACAATAACACAAGCAATCACGCTACATGACATAAGTTAGAAATGAGGAAGATGAAGATCTAGTAAGGGGAGTGTCTGCACATGCCTTGCACACATGCTACCTTCAGCATACGCCTCTGGAAACTGGGCTGATCGGCCGAGATGTAGCCGTGATCGTAACGAGGAAAGACCATCTGTGCATGTGAGTCCCCCATAGAAAGAGACAGGTCCCCAGAAAAACAGATGGAGGAGGAAAAGGCAAAGGAGAAAGTTGAGGAGAAGCAATACAAGCATTGAAAACCTCAGACTGAGGGATAGTGAGGAAACTGAGCAAGATCTCAGGGGCCATGAAGGGAAGACGACCTTCCTGGACATGGAGCAGCTTGGAAATGAAGGCTATGGCAGCTGAGAAGGGACAAACCTTAATGAGAATCTGATTACTATGCAGACCTGCATGAGTGCCATGACCCTGCGAGAGGAACAGGATGAACAGAGGAGCAGAGATACACAGACCAGTCATCAAAAGAGCTTTGAAAGAGCATTTCACTGCCACTGGAATGGGAAATATCAAACTCAGTCAAGCACCTTGCAGGATTTTGCTCAAATTAGCTTATATATAACGTTCAGACCAATTATTTGACTGATAATTGGCTATTTTGAAATGAAAATACTGCGTCCATTTGCACGATTAAAAGATCTGTTTCAAAATTGACCAACATCATTGTCAATGGATAACATAATCTGCCGTTGGTTAATACGTTTTCTTTTAAAAGAAATGTATACATTTTATACTTATACTTTACTTTTGATCAACAAAAGTGTACAGTTTGTAAAGACGTATTCATAATATTACTGAATATTTATTTCCCTTTCAGTCGGTCACGTTTGACGTTATGTTGACGTCACAGACATTATGGGGCTCACATGCGATTCCCCATAACGTGGGTGACGTCGACATAACGTCTCTGTTCCCTCTTTCACATAAACGCTGTTTATATATTCAAGAAATCTTGAAAAAATAATGTATCACAGTTTCCACAAACATTATGCAACACAACTTTGATAATATTCAAAAACCTTTTCTTGCATCAAATCAGCATATCAGAATGATTTCTGAAGGATCATGTGACACTGAAGACTGGAGTAATGATGCTGAAAATTCAGCTTTGATCACAGGAATAAGTAGAGAACACAATAATACAGTTTTTACTGTATTTTGATCAAATCAATATTTAATAAGTGCTGTCAAATTGATTAATCACGATTAAATTGTATCCAAAATAAAAATTTGTACTGTATAATTATTATGTATATATAAATACACACTCATTCATGTATATATAAGGACAAATGTGCATGTACTGTATATATTTTATATTATATATAAATATCAATATTTTATATATAAATATCAATATTTTATATAGAAATATATTAAATTATATTAAATAACAAAATATGTCTTAAATATATACATGCATGTGTGTATTTATATATATATATATATATATATATATATAGAATTATACACAGTACATACACATATATTATGTAAACAAACTTTTATTTTGGATGCAATTAATTGTGATTAATCGTTTTTACAGCACTATATTTAATATAATAAAATAAATATAATGTAATATAATATGATATGATATAATTTTATGGAATAGTTCTCATTGGATATGACTGGATTAGTTATTAAAATTTATGCCATGTCATAAAAAAAAATCAAAAACAATTTTGACTCTAAATGCGGACCAAAAAAAGAAATGTCTAAAATGGTTGGTCTTGCCACCTTGAAATAACACAGGACAAAAACCATGGTTTTATTTTTGCTGTCTTAAATCACATCGGTCTGGACAACATATTTATGTTTGCTTGTCTCTGTAAACCACATTCAGAGGGCTGGATTGTGCGGACAGAGAGCTGCACGAGAAGCACAGCACTTTTGGTCTGCTGCAAGAGATTTTAAATAAGGCTGCACCATGGAGGTGAGGACAGATGTCACTTTCTGTCTCTGAAAAAATTTGAGAATGGAAGCAGACAAAAAGTGAAAGTGTAAGGATTCTTTTATAGCTATTCACCATCATGCTAAATTGTGTTGCAGGAAAACAGGTACATGGCTAAGAACGAACGTTGGCATCAAAAATGTGAGAAGTAAAGGCTTGTAAAAGGGAAAGAGAAAAAACAGAGCAACATAGAGAGAAAGTGAGCGAGTGACAGCACGTTGATGCCAGCGTGAGCATGAGGGTTGAGTTAGCAGGGATGTGGTGAACTGAGGGATGGTTGAGGTTTCCCACACTGCTGCTTTACTCAGCACTACACACACGCTCAGCTAACTAAGCTTCCCATTGACTTCTATTGTTCTTATGCTATATAAATTACGCTAATTATATTTACTACAGACTAACCCCAACCCTAAAATAAAACCTGTGGCCTTTTTAAAAGAGAATAAAGACATTATTTACTCTGTATTTTTCCTTTTCAGGGAGGACTTCCCAACAGGGAGGATTGTTAAGCTTTAGATGAAGTCTGGAGACATTTTTCATTGTTTTTGTGCTTTGAAACATGCCAGCTCACACACATCACACTCTTTAGTGGATCAAAATATCAATAAACTCCCATGTTTCTTTCTTTTAAAGATGATATATAATAATATTATATTATATTATGTTATATTATATTATGATATATTATATTATATTAATTATTGTAATAGCAAATAAATAAAACATATCCAAAATCGCTTAAAGCTGCACTATGTAACTTTTCCGTCCACTAGAGGTCGCCTGTTCAAAAGAAAGGCGTAGTTTGATGACGCCACTTTTGAGCGCAGAATCTTGGGACATGTGGTCTCCACCTCACAGCCGGTGGAAAAGAATCGGGATGGGACTCATCATGTTCATGGATGTGATTATTAACGTTACTGCAGTATGAAGCAGAGCAGGACTGAGTGTTGTGGAGCTGAACAAGGCCGCTGGAGAGATTGTTAATGAGAAGAGCGTCGGGACTTTTATTATGACACAGTCGCCGGCGCCACTTCCGGTTTTCCAGTCATGAGTATGAGGTGACGCAGCTCTGTTTATCAAATTAGATACATCTGAGTGTGTGTTAAATGATGTTATGACGTTGTTGTGCGTTCTCTCGGCGGCTGCTATGACACTTGTTCACACTGCAGTGAGAGTAAAGCGTTTCTGCAAAATAAAACCGGAAAACGAGGGTGATGCAGATATGACGCCATCGACAGGCCACTCCCTCACACGTCCCGGTTCCTTGGTTAAAATAGCAATTTCTCACGATTTACAAATAGTTGGAAATATTTGGGATATTGTTAGTACTGGCCTAGTGGTTTTTGGATATTTTACTGCAAAAATGTTAACATAATGCACCTTTAATTTAAATAAATAACGTTACACATTTTTACCAGGGATTCAAATTCACAAAGACACTTATTTAAAACTGAACAAGTACATTATTATCCATTGACAAGATGTTGGTAAATTGTGGAACATTGATGCTGGTCATTTCAAAATAATCAAATATCATCTGAAGCTGAAGCTATGTTTGGACTGGAGTGTGACAACAACAAGTGTGGGCGTGGTCATCCTAAAGATATTGCCCAAACCCAATAGAAACTAAAAGTTATTTGGATTTCAGTGTTGGGGAAAGTTACTTTGAAAAGTAATGCATTACAATATTGAGTTACTCCTTTAAAAAGTAACTAATTATGTTACTTAGTTACTTTTTAAGAAAAGTAATGCGTTACGTTACTTTTGCGTTACTTTTTCTCACCTGGGCTGGACTTGTTTGCTTTTGTATTTTTTATAACAAAAAAAAAGTTCTATTTTTGGCCAAATGTAAAGACCCTTTCACACCAAAATTGAAATAACACGCCTCAGGCTGAAGGAAATGCAAATTCACACGTGTACAGTAGAGGGTGCAGCTCAAACAAACCTTTTAGCTGTGCTGCTATTCTGAATAACTGAAGAATAGGACGCTGGAGAAAGCAGTTTAACACTTCACCAATAAAAACAAAAAATCTAAAGTCATTTTTGCTTATGGGTTAACTGAATCATCGGAGGTCAGCAGCAAGTTCACTGGTCAATAAAGTGAGATTAAATGCATAAAAATATAAAATATTTAAAATGTAATTATTGGAGGTTTGCAAAGTATTCTGATTATGCATTTGACTGATTTTATCCATTTTGAGGAGTACTGAATCTTTTTTGTGCAAGTGAGATGAGTAAATGCATGCTCACATTTAGTCTAGAACTACAATAACCCTCATTTTTACACACAACGCCTCTGCACTTATGATTTTTATCAATAAATGGGAGAACAAAGTAACTTGCCTTACTTATTTGAAAAAGTAACTCAGATATTTTGTTGTAATTTTTAAAAGTAATCCATTACTTTACTATTTACTTTAAAAGTAATCTGATTACTGATTATGCGTTACCCCCAACACTGCTGGATTTTATTTCCTCCCATATTTTTACTTTAAATGCCCATTTCGTACATCCACATGCACATCCTAACAATGGCACTTCCTCAAATGTGTGTGTAGCGAGGGACATGGGAGGAGCGAGCGGGACCGGTGGGTGATTGAGAATGAGCACCACCAGCCAGTCACACCGGACTCGAGTCCTCTCATGTCCCTCACCAACCTCGCCACAGTGAGTAAGATAAAGAGTAAAGAAAGATGAAGAAAATATGAGAAAGAGAGAATATTGAGTATATTAAAGGTCCCGTTCTTCGTGTCTTTTTGAAGCTTTGATTGTGTTTACAGTGTGCAATATAACATGTGTTCATGTTTCGCGTGTAAAAAAAAACAGTATTTTTAACACAATTTTCTTATCTGTATACCGCTGTTTTGACTGTCCTAAAAACGGCTGATGACTTCCTTTATTCTATGAAGTCCCTCCTTCAGAAATACGTAACGAGTTCTGATTGTGCCAGCGGTTCCCGTGTTGTGATTGGACAGCAGCTTAGCGAACGTAGCACGGTCCTGTGTTGTGATTCGACAGCAGCTTAGCGCACGTGGAAAGGTCACGCCTCTTAACGGGAGATGTATGCGCTTAATGATCTCTACAGCGTCCCTGGGAAAGCCAAACAAAGGTGATTTGACTCCGGGATGAAAATAACAGCATCTCGACGACATGGCGACAAACACACTCAAACGCAACACTTCCTTTTCTCCACGCGACACTTCCTCTTCTCCACGTGGGACAGCAACAAGACCACGCCCCCTTTTTTCGCGTAGTCTTGTGGGCGGAGGTTAGTCTGTTCTACTGTTCTACTGACGTCATTTATGAAGGAAGTACCAGGATGTAGTCCAAGCCGGCCGTTCGCTGTAGGCTTTGAAAGGGAACTTCTGTTAAATAAAATATCTCGCTTGGCATTGAACTTTGAGCTTTATAATTTTACAGGTATTATTTATGCTCTAACAGCAACATTACACACTAACTAAAGTTTGAACAATGGGATCACGAAGAACGGGACCTTTAAAAGAATTCAGCCTTCTGTCACACACAATTCAGCCCTTCAATCCTGGTTTATGATGCCTAAATCTTCATAAATGTGATTCACATTCAGTCAGGTATCCCTTGAATTACTCTAAGGCACATTCCGATAATCTGATTGTAAGGGAAAATATGAATATATAGATCTATTCAAAGTGACAGAAATATGCAGATACTGACCCTTGGCCCAGTGTCTCCTTGGTCACCCTAAAACACAGACAAGAAATACAATTAGCAACACAACTGTACAGTAAAGTAAAAAATAAAAAATACAGTAAAGATTTTTCTATATTCTGAAAAGAATTTGAGTGGTTCTTGATTGCGTGGATGGTTGCTACGGTGTGTTATGTGGCAAACTGTGACTGTTGCTATTTGTGGTAGCAATAGTGAGCTACTTTTGTTTTAGATGTGAGAGAAAGTTTCCTGACACATTTAGCTCATTTAAACATCCTCATTCATAATATAACCCCGTTTACTGTGAGTAGTAAACCATTTATGTAACAACAAGAGAGCAGATCAATGAAATCAGGGCAGAGAATGAGCATAACTCTGTTTACTAATTCTTATAAATAAGGAACACTGATCTAGGGAAAAAAAAGCATCCTGAGGCTCCATGTTTGTGTTTTGTTATGCTTTTTTTATAACTGCAATCAGGAAAAGACCTCAAGACGGTCTTCATTTACCACAGGTTTCTTGTTTCTCTAATTTGATGCCTGACACAGTTTACATCCCCTCCAAAACATGTGTTTGAAGACAAAAGCCAATGCAAATGAAATTTGTGAGTTGTTTTAGAAATCGGAAAACATCTGCTTGCTGAGAAGCTAAGATCGGAAACAGAACTAAACCGCCCTGTGTGCATGTGTGGCGCACAATTTCAATAAAAAAAAGAAACTTAAAGGTACCTTATCTCCTTTTGGTCCTGGCAGCCCCTGGAAATAAATGAGTTGGGTGTGTTGATTAGACAGATTTTCCAAAATGAAATATTGATATGACAAAAGTGCACAAAAAAACACAGCGTAGCTCAAACATATCTAAAAGCCATGTGAACCATAATTCATTCACTAAGAAACTTTAGTGTTTCAGTGTCCTCGAACTTTGTTCAAAGTCATCTTTTTTCCAAATCAAATGATAGACAGCCCCTCACATATGCACATATAGCTGTAATCTTTGATCTTAAATGTTACTTGTGAATAACATGATCAAAAGCCTGTGAATATGATGGACGTGCAACTGAGCATGACTGAACATAAAGAAAATGCTTTGAGGGAAACTGGAAATAAAAGAGAAGAGTACGAGTCTACATTTTCATTTTCAAATATGATATTTTTATGAGTTGTTCACATGACCCATATCAGACACTGGGCTGAAGCAACAAGGCTTCCACAATGAACTACATGTTTAAAAAACTTTGAAATAAATTGTAATAATGATATAAAGAATATATGTGCTGTAAAGAAAAACTCGATTTATAAAAAAATTGATTAATATGTAAAACATCTATTCTTTTTTAAATAAGAAATACAGTTTCAACTGTAAAATATTTTAGTTTTTATAATTAGTGAGTTCTGTTGGCTCAAAACCCTAATAAATAAATAAATGCAAACATACACTATATACATATGCATTATTATAAAAGTGGAAAGTCATGTCATCCAAAGAATCAGATCCAACCGATTTAATTGCAACCTCTCACTCATTTTATATGCAATATTCTAGGATGTACATCAGTTATATGCATCACAGAATCTCAAATTGTCATGCCTGATTGGAACCTACTGTAGGACGACCTTAGACTTTCTTTCATGCAAGTCAAAACAAAACAATCGTCTTTCACAGGAAGCGACAGACGAATGGCGCTTGGAGGTGGTCTGCCTTCCAGAAGAAGTGGTTTACGTTACATTGGACAAATGGGCTTTCCTTGGCAGCGCTAAAGAGCACAGCAGGGTTTATAAACCACCTCCTATTTGCAAGAGCGCAAGCTAACAATGATGAATTCTCTCTTTTTGGTGTGTAATCCATTATTTCCATCTCATTTGCAGATGGACATATATGGTAAAAAGGCACTTTGTGGAGTGTGACACTATATCTGAGGAGATAAATGGCCTGGAAATGTGATAAATGGCCATGCAAAAATAAAACCATAAATCCTCATTTACACAGTACAAATGCAAAGATTTAAGATGTGTGTGAAGGTTGCTTACTTCCATAAACCTATTATAAACTGCACTAATTGGTCTACAATATTAGATACGGCACAGTAGAGATTTGACATTGTATTTACCTGGCTTCCTTTAGGTCCAGGAGTACCCTGCAAATAAACAAATCAGTTATCATTTAAATTTCTAGTCAAAAAGAGCTTTAAAAAGCCCACCTCCAAGTCTTCTGGCCTCTGGATATGGCTCAGGTCCCTCTTTCAATGTGAGCCTATGAGATTGTTTCACTCGTTTTGCCACCCACAAGTCAAGACTCAATTCTGATTGCTTAGAAAAGTTACACAATTGAGCCATCATTCATGTCCGTAGCACAAACAAAAAAACAATAACAATAATCTTATGTAATCAAATGAAAGGAACAGCTAGCCTACTTTGTGCCCATTTTACAAGCTTCTGCAAAAAAGTGAGTTCAAGTAAGCCTTGTTCCGACTGTCAGTCCAAATCCAATTTTTGTGCATATCCAATTGAAATACTACAGATCCCCTAAAGGTACACAGTGATGGAAAAAAATGTGAGATGGGAGGAAAAATTGCCAATGCTTTTGCGTTCTCTCGCAAACGTTTTGCGTTCCCCCGAGAAGCGTTCGCTTGCAAAGAACACAAAAGTTTTGCGAGCGAACGCAAGCGTTTTGAAATATATATTTTTTCCTCCCATCTAATATCCCACCAGCATGTCCCTTTAGGGGCTCTGTTGATACAACATTTGATACATACATTTACGATTCCGTTTCAAGCTTCATATGTGGTTTGAAAATCTTATTCAAATTTAGTTTCTGGAAATCCTTTTCCGTCTTACCACTCTGGGGTGCGTTTCCCGAAAGCATCTTTAGCCAATTATGGTATAGTTTCAATTATAGTTTCTCCAATAGTATATCAGCACAGTTCAACGAGTCAGTGTTTCCAGAAACTATAGTTCCAACGAACGTTCGCAAGCATCGCAAACTTGCGTGGTTGGAACGACAGCTCTCGACCTGTGGTTTGAAGCAGTTTCTTGTTTGCATGACATGTGGACTTAATAAATCCTTACCTTGAGCAAAATAAGCAAGCTGACATTCAGTACAACCTACGAATATCTTTTATTTATAATACATACAAATGTCATTTACTTGGAGTTTAGTTTGTCAAGAGATTTAAAGCACTGTTTTTAAAGAGTGTGCATGTGCGGACGAGCCAATGATTGAATCTGGAAATAAAGCAAAATTAGAATTAGTCCTCAGATGCCATGTAGTTTAAAGCAAAAAATAACCATAAACGGATTCATTAAAAACAGTTATTACTCCACCACCTGCGTGATATCATTAACCAACGTGGTTGAACGACAAATTTGCGACAGTACGTTTTCGGAAAATAGTTGATTTCTTCAACGATGCATCGTACTATGGTAGTTAAGCAATGAGTTACGTCGTTATACGGGAAACGCACCCCTGATCGGACTTTGCGTAGCTTTTTTGCTTGTGTCACTTTCTCATGCAACGTGAAACGTCCAACGTCGAAAGGCTGAGGTGTGTTGCTGTCGATGTGCAGGTCACGTAGAAAAATATTATAAAATGGAGATTTCTCCGTGAAGTCAAGAGGTGCCTGTATTGCTGGTGTTAATATTCATTCACAACTTTTCTTTTCAAAGTGTCACGCTCAGAACATCTTTTCCACACATACATTTGTGTCTCTTTAAAGCTGGGGGATACTCACAGGTTTGCCATCCAGACCAAGTGGACCCTGAACATTGGAAAAAGAGAAAAACAGACGATTAAACCCCAGGAGTTCACCAGACAGCCTGTCATAAAAAGACTAAGTGAAAGGATAGACTCAGAAAGGAAGTGTGAGGGATAAATCAAGAGATGAGGATCAAGAGAGAAAGAGAATTAAAATGACCATGATGTCATTCCTCTATTTTTAAGATGAGGATTGGGAGTCGGACATGTTTTTTTTGATTTACGACATAATGGCCTGGTTAAACCCTTGTTTAAACATTACTGGATTGCATCATGTGACAAAACAATGGCACTGACATATTTTAAGATATGTCAGCGCAAGCTTAAGCTTTCATATAAGACAGCTCAAAATGCATTTTAGTCGGGGATAGGCTTAAGTCTTGTCTGTGAAACTGGGCAAAAATATAATTTCTGCAGCCAATTCCACCAATGATCACAAAGGCTCAAATCAAGATTAGTATTGTCAGATTGATCAAGTATGTTTACAGAACATGCCAGACAGTTTTCATAGTAACTTGACTCAAATGCAAGGAGAGTCATTAGCTATGTTTCCATCCAAAGTTGTGAATTTAATGCACAAAACTGGAACGTTGCACCATGTTTCCATCCCATGTGTTCAAGAGAATAAAACTGTCACTTCCTGGCAAATTGGTGCAAAATATCTGTCGCTGCAATCGGGGAAGCAGATGAAATACAATAAACACTGTCATGTTATCTTCCGTTCGGAGGCGGATACCTGGTGTTTGGGAACGCAATCGTGTGAAACAATTCTGGAAGTTAGTTACACCAAATCATTTTGATGAAAGATTTTGGCTCAAGCATTCAGTCAGAAGGACTGAACCAACATTTGAGATGCTGTGTGATGATTTTGGTCTGCTGGATAGTCCAGTTCAGACAGAAAAACAAGGTTGCACTATTGAACTAAATTGACCACATACTCACAAAGGGATTTATTTGGTACATGTGTTTCCATCGTAGTTTATGTGCATGTCTTCATATAGGATAAAAAATTATCTGCCTCCATTGAGTGCATATGATTTTTATTCGCATTTGTAGAATTTATGCAAAACTTGGTGTTTCTATCCAGCATTTTTCATGCGATATGCCAAATCTTGGCGAAAAATAGGTTGATGAAAACATAGCTAATGACTGACATCTATTTTAGAATAATAAAAAAGTGTGTACAATACAATACTGCATTATACATATGGCTAGAAATAAGAATTAATCATTGTCAGATGTCATTTTAACATTTAACAAATACTATTCATAGTAATTTATGTTGTTTGTAAATCAGACTGAGAAATTAAAGTGGCTGTGCAGCATGTCAAAAATGGAAAGGATGTTACATGCTGGCAGCTTAACATAAGTTATTATTTGATTACTTATGTGCAAAAAAGGAGCTTATTTTTGTTCAGAAGGCCTGATGTCAAAGATGGAAACCCTGATTTAAAAGTGTCATGGAGCACCTAGACTTGTTCTAAAAGCAGTGTCAAATAAATCACATACTTTTTCATGAAGCGTGCGAAGTCATCAAAATGGCAGTGGCTTTTGAACTCAGAAACATATATCTGTACCTTAAAGGGTTAGTTCACCCAAAAATGAAATTTCTGTCATTAATTGCTTACCCTCATGTCGTTCGACACCCGTAAGACCTCAAATGAACACAAATGAAGATATTTTTGTTGAAATCCGATGGCTCAGAAAGGCCTCCATTGGCATGACTCAGTGAGTCGATTCAGCGGTTTGGAGCGCCAAAGTCACGTATTTCTGCAGTTTGGCAGTTTGACACGCGATCCAAACCGCTGAATCGACTCGCTGATTCATAACGCTTCGAAGCTTCATGATGGATTGTTTTGAAATCGGTCATCACTATATAAGTCGTTATTTAGGGGTTTTTTGCGCACAAAAACTATTCTCGTCGCTTTATAAAGTTATTACAGTTATTAACAGCAAAAGACCGCGCAAAGCAGTTTCCCGGTGTGTTGACTGATTTTAAAACACAGCATCATGAAGCTTCTAAGCGTTATGAATCAGTGAGTCGATTCAGCGGTTTGGATCGCCAAAGTCACGTATTTCAGCAGTTTGACACGCGATCCGAATCTTGAATCGACTCGCTGATTCATAACGCTTTGAAGCTTCATGATGCTGTTTGTTTTTAAATCGGTCATCACTATATAATTCGTTATTTAGGTTTTAGCACAAAAACTATTCTGGTCGCTTCATAAAGTTATTGTAGAACCTGCACTGTAGTGAGATGGACTTTGTAACGATGTCTTTAGTGCTTTTATGGGTCTTGAGAGTGCACAGTGCATTGAGCCAATGGAGGCCTTTCTGAGCCATCGGATTTCCACTTAAATATCTTCATTTGTGTTCTGAAGATGAACGGAAGTCTTACGGGTGTCCAACGACATGAGGGGAAGTCATTAATGACAGAATTTTCATTTTTGGGTGAACTAACCCTTTAAGAGATTGCACTTTGTGCATTGGAAGCACTCAAATGTCTGTAAAACAGGAAGTTATTTATTCATTTTTTTCAGAAGTTGTAGCATATTCCTTTTGTAAAGCTACAGAACTTGTTTGACTCAATGTTTTGTAAATTTGAGCCATGTGTTTATTAAGGTCTTCAATAAAACAAGATGGGAACTTAAATATTCCCAGCACTTTCTGTGATGTAGTGCTTTTTTTCTCTTTCTCATCAAACCGCAGTTTTTGCAAGTTCCCGCAATTTTATCGCATAAAATTGCATAAATATCCCGCATTTTCCATAGCATTTTTTAAGAAAACGTGCCGCATAATCAAGGATTTTTGCCCGCAACAATCACAAAAAAAGACGCATTTTTCTGGAAGGACTGATTAGTACCTTTTATGGGTCTTGAGAGTGTAAAGTACATTGTGCCAATGGAGGCCTTTCTGAGCCATCGGATTTCAACTAAAATATCTTCATTTGTGTTCCGAAGATGAACGGAGGTCTTACAGGTGTCGAACGACATGAGGGTAAGTAATTAATGACAAATTTTCATTTTTGGGTGGACTAACCCTTTAAGTGGCACTCTCACATCAAAAATGCATGTTCAGTTATTCCCGCTTTTTTCTTTGTGTTAGGGAAACATATGGAAGCTTGTTTCTGCCACAGAATAAAAAAATAAAGGTTTTGTGACTCTTTATCTTTAACTTTTTTCTCAGAATTGCGATATGTAAAGTCAGAATTGCGTTTTTCCCTATAGACACACCCTAGCGGCAGCAAATCTAATTTGGCGCGAGTATAGTCTAGCAACTCTCAGTAGACCTGCGAGCTGGAAAAACCAAACTCTGGTCAGGCCAATCACATCGTGTATGGAGTCGGTGGGCGGGCTTAACATAATGATGGCAGAGTTGCGGCGGTTCCTACCGTGTGCTACTCATAAACAAAGAAGCTGGCTAATGGCGGTCTTTTGAATCGGCTTTGGCCGCAACTCTGGAAGACTTTGAGTTAAGCTTTTCTTTGAGAAAAGAACAAAGAACGGCACTGAAGTCATTCTTAAGAAAGGAAGATGTGTTTGGAGTTTTGCCGACCGGATACGGCGAAAGTTTAATCTATCAACTAGCTCCACTTCACGTTGCTCTGGTTGGTTGATGTGGGTTTGGCTTGTCAGGCTAGTTTTTCCCCTCAGAATTTGACTTTTTTTCCTCACAATTGCGAGTTTATATCACAATTCTGAGAAAAGGAGACATGCTTTTTTCCTCAGAATTGGATTTTATAACTCGCGATTGTGAGTTTATGTCTCACAGTTCGGAGAAAAGAAGTCAGAATTGTGAGATATAAACTAGAGAGAAGAAAATAAGCCTTGTTGCAACCTGTGTGTTGGTCACGCAGACTTGTCAAATGAAAATATAATACAATAAACAATAGGAAATCTTTACTTTTGATCCACTAGAGTCAAATTGGACAAGAAAAATACAAATAAAAAAAAGAGAACAGCAGACAAAAGATGCAAAATTATAATACTGTTTTTACAGGAGGAGGGGAAAAGAAAGTATCAATTAGAGGATAAATTGAGAGAATAAAAGTCATGCAACACAGCCTGACACCAATTACAACATCCTCTCTACCTGCTTAACCCAGAACACTGAATTTAAAATCTCCCTCCCTACAGCTCATGCCAATGAGCACCTATTCAATCCGATTGGTGCAGGGCAACAGGAAAGCCTATAGAGAGCAGCTCTCCAAACACTCATCATTTGCCATTAATGCTCACAATGATCTTCAATCTCAGAAGAAAGACAAACTAATACTGAATATTTTAGGCTAGTTTGTTAAAGTCCCTCAGCATAAGCAACAGTGATGTAGATCAAAGTATTACAAATACTCTCTTCTCCACACAACTGCATGTAGCTTCTCTTTTTAAAATGTCTATTTTAAACTTGCATTTGAGAAACCGCCTTAGAAATGAGTTCAAATTAAACCAGTGACATATATACATGCCCAGGGTTAAATGAGTTCTAAACCATACGAACTTGCAGGGCAGAGTTCACCAAATGAAAAATGTGGTGTTTGAAAATGCTCACGTTTGCGTGCATATGAAATCAACACAAGGCCTAGTGCCCTTCAAACTCCAGTGAAGTGTCTGCACCCAAAAGTAAGGGAACATCCTGGGCTACAATAACGAACACGAAGCTTCTGCCTTTGAATAAACAGACAAAAGATGTACGAGTCCATTGTGGAAAATAAACAATCCCTGGTCTTAAGTGTTCCCAGAGGTATGTTAAGGACAGGACATTTGTTTTGAGGACGTGCTGGAAGCTCTAATCATACATCTGGGAGCGTTTACATGGCCTGCTCACTGTGGTGTGTCCTCATGGTGAGCAGACACCATGTGCACAGGTCAATGCCAGCGGACTTCCTGCAAGAGAAATGAATGAATCGGCTAAGACATCTAACTCTGATTTATGACCAGAGTACTCGGGGTCTCAGACCCCTTAAGTTCATCATTGTGCGGAGGAGGTCGGTCTTCCCACTGGTCACTGTTTCTGGGTCTCAATCTGTTGACCCTCAAGGCCAACGACTCTTACATTTGTAATTGAATACTCCATCAAAATGATTGGGGGATTAAGGTTTTCTTCCTTAAAAATCGTAGAAACACGGCCACTGTTGACTTTGCATAGACAAACACCACTCTCATTATGATCCAAAAATGTATCCTTCAAATTTCCAAATGTTCTGTTATCTGTCCCGCACCTGAAGGTCCATATGGATGCCACACATGAACTAACACAACTCAATTTACGACCCCCTGAAGAGTGTGGTAACCGTGAAAATAATAAAATCCATTCGTTATTCCTAAACCTGCTTTTCATTCTTCTCCTGCAACGTACTGAATGGCCAAACGGAGTACAAACCTTTCATAAAACAATTAAATGAAGATTAATCCTGGATATTGTGCGAATTCCAAGGAGGAACAGCAGGAAAGCATTCCAAAGTAGCACAGATTTACCACATAAATTTAACCACAAAGAGCAAAGGAGTGAGAAAGAGGATTCGGATTACCAGTAAAGCCTCGGGAAAATAATATAATAATGACTTTTTTGTCTGTTGCCCTTTGCCAGCGTTGAAGTTTTTCAACTCTGCTGTAAATCGCAAATTCATCACAGGGTAATCGAAACGCTTTGAGTTCAGGCCTACAAAAGCATTCCAGTTAATACTGGACTTCGTGGTGGGCTCAATGGGGCTGCGAGGGAAATTTGGGGGGATTGTATTAATGGGCCTTTCGAGTCAAATCAAGACTTAAGTGTTTCAATCAGAAGAATCTTTCACAGTTTTTGACTGCCTCCTACTTAAGATATCGTGTTTGGGTTGGACAGAGCAGAAATGTCCTATCTTTCATTGCCAATATCTGTTTTTTCCAGTAATAATATCTAAACAATATTTACTTGAAGAAATATTGCACACATTGAAGACATATCGAATTACATTTTATTCAAGATTTTTCTTACCCATTTGCAAATTGTTACAAAAAAATTGAAGTATAAAGGCCCCGATATACTCTCAGCGAAGTTCTTTTTCATTTTTCGCTTAGTGAAATTTGAATCAATGATATACTGTTAGCGAACATCCCGACGCATTCGCTACGGACCAATGGGAGTTTGAAGGTGTTTTCCAGCCAGAACAAACTTTTCCAGAAAGTTTGCACAAACTCCTGAAACGAACACAAAATGAATTTCGTTTCGGCCTGATTTTGTTCGAAATGTACACTATATCTATATCAGTTCGTTCTTCGATTTTGCTTCTATATTGGGGCCTTAAACCTCTCCAAATGTTTGATGAACAAGTCGGCATTAAATGCACCTTATTTTTTGTGAAAGCATAGTGTAAGCAATAGCCGTCATTTCACCATCTCGGTTAACTATAACCCACATCTAGCCAAAATAACCTTGAATTTGGTTACATGTTGTTTTTGCCAAAATAACTTGTGAGATGTATGATATTCCATCATGTAAGCAAAGTCAACAGTGATTACAAGGTGTTTGGTTTCAACATTTCAGTTCATGTTCTAGATGACTAGTCTATTCTTGGGCTATGGTTAGACGTCTATTACATTTTCACTTACTGCCTTGTTTTAGCCTAGACGTCAGGGCTGTGTTTGGACGGCTATTAGACGTCTTTTAAGCACAAAATTGTTTGCTGGGTATTATTGTGAACAATTAATCCATGTATTTTTTGACATCGTCATTTAATCGAACTTCTTCAATCAATTAGTCCACTTAAACCCTGCCTCTTCACAATCCATTATAAGCGTGCGTTCATTTTGTTGTGCGCTGTCAATATCTGAAAATCCAATCAACAACCAATGGTCATCAAGTCCATCAAGTCAATCAAGTCCTCATCCTAAATTTACAAATTTATTACAAACATTTTCAAAAATCTGTTATACTCATCACAATATGTAAGAAAATAACTGTCACTACTTCCTTGTTGTTAGATTCTTTAAAGTGGTGGTTGATTTCCCCCTTTTACAAGATGTAAAATAAGTCAGAGTGTGTATGTGACGTTGCGGATGACGTTGTCGTGTTGGCCCCTTCTAACCAGGACCTTCAGCATGCACTGGGACGGTTTGCAGCCGAGTGTGAAGTGGCTGGGATGGGGATCAGCACCTCCAAATCCGAGGCCATGGTCCTCAGTCGGAAAAGGGTGGCTTGCCCACTTCAGGTTGGTGGAGAGTTCCTGCCCCAAGTGGAGGAGTTCAAGTATCTAGGGGTCTTGTTCACGAGTGAGGGGAGGATGGAACGGGAGATTGACAGACGGATCGGTGCAGTAATGCGGTCGATGTACCGGTCTGTCGTGGTGAAGAAAGAGCTAAGCCGTAAGGCGAAGCTCTCGATTTACCGGTCAATCTACGTTCCTACTCTCACCTATGGTCATGAGCTTTGGGTCATGACCGAAAGGACAAGATCCCGGATACAGGCGGCCGAAATGAGCTTTCTCCGCAGGGTGGCTGGGCGCTCCCTTAGAGATAGGGTGAGAAGCTCAGTCACTCGGGAGGAACTCGGAGTAGAGCCGCTGCTCCTCCACATCGAGAGGGGACAGCTGAGGTGGCTCGGGCATCTGTTCCGGATGCCTCCTGAACGCCTTCCCGGGAAGGTGTTTCGGGCATGTCCAACCGGGAGGAGGACCAAGGACACGCTGGAGGGACTATGTCTCCCGGCTGGCCTTGGAACGCCTCGGTGTCCCCCCGGAAGAGCTAGAGGAAGTGTCTAGGGAGAGGGAAGTCTGGGCATCTCTGCTTAGACTGCTGCCCCCGCGACCCAGCCCCGGATAAGCGGAAGAAGATGGATGGATGGGTGTATGTGACGTTTTAGCTCAAAATACCCCACAGATAATTTTTATAGCATGTTAAAATGTTCATTTTTTGACGCTGCATTCATGCTTGGTTGAAGCTTCGTGCTGATGCGACCGTCATAGGGACAACAGCCAATCACACGTCTGCTCTGGGGATGCATGAATGCAATTGACTAGCGTCTGCTCTAGGGTATTTGCATAGGGCGCTCTGATTGGATGACGCCAGCGTTGGCGCTTGAAAAGTTGAGAAATCTTCTGCCGCTTGCAACGTGAGTGAAGCAACGTGACGGCACCCACAATTCAGCTCGGCAACACATGACCTCACCCATTCAAAGTAAATGAGAAGCGTTACCACTGACGCCCCATGTGAATGCGGTGTGAGGGGGACACGCGTAAGCTGCTGCTCACGGGGCAGAGCTTCAAGAACTCCAGTTTGCAGCTCTGATTAACTCATGCAAACAGGCAATGAAACTGTTCAGCCGGAGGTTCTAACCGAAGTTGGACAATGATGGAGAGACTCAAGAAGAAGCAACAACATGTAGAATGCAACAAGATGTTCCTGAATGGTTAGCTGATTAATTGAATGTAGCTAATGTGAAGTTAACTATTTTCAAGTCATTGATTAGCATATTCTGTCATGATAATCTCACCCCCTTTGTTGTGTGTTCCCGGGGGCGGGGTTTATGTACATTTCAGGGTTAGTGATAACCCAGGAGGAAGCTTGTGTAGTCGCTACCAGCCGTTTGTTGTAGTCCTTAAAAAGCTATTTCTTTAAAGGAAAATAACTGTTTTCGTAACTTTGCAGATATTGTTTATGCTCAAACAGCAACATTACACACTAACTAAAGTTTAAAAAGGGAAATCATAATCAACCACCCCTTTAAGAATTTCACAGAGTTCTTTTATAACAGAAAAATAACTCCACAATAGATATTTGTGAAATCAGCCTCAACGTGTAGCCTAATATACAGTGAGGAAAATAAGTATTTGAACACCCTGCTATTTTGCAAGTTCTCCCACTTAGAAATCATAGAGGGGTCTGAAATTGTCATCGTAGGTGCATGTCCACTGTGAGAGACATAATCTAAAAAAAAAATCCAGAAATCACAATGTATGATTTTTTAACTATTTATTTGTATGATACAGCTGCAAATAAGTATTTGAACTCCTGAGAAAATCAATGTTAATATTTGGTACAGTAGCCTTTGTTTGCAATTACAGAGGTCAAACGTTTCCTGTAGTTTTTCACCAGGTTTGCACACACTGCAGGAGGGATTTTGGCCCACTCCTCCACACAGATCTTCTCTAGATCAGTCAGGTTTCTGGCCTCTCGCTGAGAAACACGGAGTTTGAGCTCCCTCCAAAGATTCTCTATTGGGTTTAGGTCTGGAGACTGGCTAGGCCATGCCAGAACCTTGATATGCTTCTTACAGAGCCACTTGGTTATCCTGGCTGTGTGCTTCGGGTCATTGTCATGGTGGAAGACCCAGCCTCGACCCATCTTCAATGCTCTAACTGAGGGAAGGAGGTTGTTCCCCAAAATCTCGCAATACATGGCCCGGTCATCCTCTCCTTAATACAGTGCAGTCGCCCTGTCCCATGTGCAGAAAAACACCCCCAAAGCATGATACTACCACCCCCATGCTTCACAGTAGGGATGGTGTTCTTGGGATGGCACTCATCATTCTTCTTCCTCCAAACACGTTTAGTGGAATTATGACCAAAAAGTTCTATTTTGGTCTCATCTGACCACATGACTTTCTCCCATGACTCCTCTGGATCATCCAAATGATCATTGGCAAACTTAAGACGGGCCTTGACATGTGCTGGTTTAAGCAGGGGAACCTTCCGTGCCATGCATGATTTCAAACCATAACGTCTTAGTGTATTACCAATAGTAACCTTGGAAACGGTGGTCCCAGCTCTTTTCAGGTCATTGACCAGCTCCTCCCGTGTGGTTCTGGGCTGATTTCTCACCTTTCTTAGGATCATTGAGACCCCACGAGGTGAGATCTTGCATGGAGCCCCAGTCCGAGGGAGATTGACAGTCATGTTTAGCTTCTTCCATTTTCTAATGATTGCTCCAACAGTGGACCTTTTTTCACCAAGCTGCTTGGCAATTTCCCCGTAGCCCTTTCCAGCCTTGTGGAGGTGTACAATTTTGTCTCTAGTGTCTTTGGACAGCTCTTTGGTCTTGGCCATGTTAGTAGTTGGATTCTTACTGATTGTATGGGTGGACAGGTGTCTTTATGCAGCTAACTACCTCAAACAGGTGCATCTAATTTAGGATAATAAATGGAGTGGAGGTGGACATTTTAAAGGCAGACTAACAGGTCTTTGAGGGTCAGAATTCTAGCTGATAGACAGGTGTTCAAATACTTATTTGCAGCTTTATCATACAAATAAATAGTTAAAAAATCATATATTGTGATTTCTGGATTTTTTTTGTTTAGATTATGTCTCTCACTGTGGACATGCACTTACGATGACAATTTCAGACCCCTCCAAGATTTCCAAGTGGGAGAACTTGCAAATTAGCAGGGTGTTCAAATACTTATTTTCCTCACTGTATATTACATTTATCAAGGATTATGCATATTGAATAGAATTAAATATTAAATCAATTGTGAATTTATCAATGATTCATTCGTTTTTGTTTTCAACCGAGAAAACCGATTAGGCCAATGATATAAGACACTGAAGTGGATAACGGATAGCGACACATGCGATGCAAACCCAGGTTTCCCGTTTCTGCATGAAAGAAACCCAAGAACCACAATCTCATCCCTTTGTGACTCTACAGGGAAAGACGAACCCTCATCTGGATCCAATGTCCATGAAGTCTCCACATCTCTCTGTTCTCTTTTTTTCTCAGAAGGGAATATCGTTTTTTGGACTGCTTTATACTTCAAGTACATGGAAATACTTTGGGATATGTGACATTCATTTCTCTCCCACCGGCCTGACAATAAAGAAGTTCTTGGATTTAAAAACAAATGTCAAGAACATTTATAAAAAGTCACATTTTGACTCTGATGTTCAGTGACAAGAATTATGATACTATTTATTTGAGGTAAAATAGATTTTCAGAAGAAAATAAAAGTGGTGTATGCGGCTGTGCAACTAGATATTTCTTAACTTGCAATCTCCTTCAGTAATTCAAACATGTAACCTACTCTTCTCACAGTTTGTCTCGGACAAATCCAAAAGGATCGTGCTCAAATTGAAAGGGATAGAGCCAATGACAGTCTCGTGAGAGCTGTTCTCGGCCGTGTCTGCATGTAATACAGTCTGTTTACGATACTGTTAATCAAATCACGGCCTCAAATGAGTACCGACAGCATGTGGGCACCACCTGAGCGTGTAAGAACAATGGCGAGGCATTTACGCACATGTTGCGCTCATATATGCGAGTAACATTAACCCAGCACACTTAGAGAGAGTCCAGGTAGATCCAGGTTAATTCTGTTCTGTATCAAACGTATATATGTGTATGCTTCCTGTTTGGCTCCTGTTGCTCATCAGCTAAACTCCTCAGGCTTAGTGTAACAGTGTAAATTATATTTACTTGAAATCATCTGCTTTTTGTCATTAATAATCCTCGCCATATGATGCAAGTTAACACAAACTGTCTGTCAAACCAGTTTACATGAGAAGAACAATCTCGCTGTGAGGGAGTAAAGGGGATTGTTTAAAAGATGGCGAATACTGCTATTGCTGGTGAATGGAGTGAAATCACTAGCGTATGTTTCACAGTTGCTAGCCGAAAGCATTTTGAGATTGGGTTGTAAACCGTAAAGGATGTGGATTTGGGGCGAGATCACACAAGCACCTGTCACACTGTTCCAGATGATGCAAAGGCTTGGCAGATGCTAATGGACATGCTCCATTTAAGGAAATATGATCCACTCACACATAGTGAAGTAGCCTACTCTACTATTGAGCTCGGTGAGCTTCAGCTTCGTGCCAAACAAAGTGTCAGTGCACCTCGGGTGTTTTTGTGAATATAGACATTAGGGACGTGCGCAGCGACTAAACGTTAAAACTGAAATTTTGCAAACGACTAGTCTAACATTACGCAAGAAACTGATGACCATTTACACTATTTAAGCATATTCTTTTCGTTAGGATGTCAACTGTTCAAGTGTCAAGTAAGTTTCATTCATGTTTCTCCTTTAATCCAATATTAAATTTCACACCGTATTTGTATTGTCCCTCATAACCAGCTATAACAAGCCTATAAGCAAGCTTAATTGTTATAAATGAAGAATTATATTAAATGATTTTGTTGCGCCCCTATCGACAACAGGACACTTTCATTTTAAATAATGAAATACAACCCATGGGAGCGTTTACTAAAGTTGTGCCCCTATCGGCAACAGGACACTTTCATTTTAAATCATGAAATACGACCCATAGGAGCGTTTACTAAAGTTGTGCCCTATCGACAACAGGACATTTTCTTTTTAAATCATGAAATACGACCCATAGGAGCGTTTACTAAAGTTGTGCCCCTATCGACAACAGGACATTTTCTTTTTAAATCATGAAATACGACCCATAGGAGCGTTTACTAAAGTTGCGCCCCTATCGACAACAGGACACTTTAATTTTAAATCATGAAATACGACCAATAGGAGCGTTTACTAAAGTTGTGCCCTATCGACAACAGGACACTTTGATTTTAAATCATGAATTACGACCCATAGGAGCGTTTACTAAAGTTGCGCCCCTATCGACAACAGGATACTTTCATTTTAATTCATGAAATACAACCCATGGGAGCGTTTACTAAAGTTGTGCCCCTATCGACAACAGGACACGTTCATTTTAATGCTTTGTTTCCTTTTATTTGCATCATATTTCAGGTTTTGCGTAGCTCAATTGATAGAGCATTGCAAAATACAACATCATGTAATCATGCAATCGTGGGTTCGATCCCAGGGAACGCATGTGCTCATAAAGTGTATATGCACTATAAATCACTGGGTAGGTTTAGGGGTGGGGTGGATGTAGTTGTTAATAAAAAAATATTTTTGCTAAATGGAAATATGACAAATGGTGGTAAAAAGTCCACACATTGCATTTAAATGAACACGCATTTTGATTGGTAAGGACAGTCATATGTCATTTCATGGCGACAGACGTAACACGACACTGTCATTATTTCTACGCCAGCTAGAGGGCGCATGACTGAAAAATGTAAATAATGGTCATAATAAGGTGCTAAAAAACGACCTATAGAGTCAGGGTTTTTTGGAGGACAATCTGTCTAAAAGGGTTGTCCCTGTTCTCTTAATGAGTAGCCTAATAGGTGTGTTTTGGACGTAACGTGCAATAAACCAATCAGAGTCTCATCTCCCATTCCTTTTAAAAGCCAGTTGCTATTTACATGGTGGAATTTGCGAGCGGAAAGACTGGACGCTTCTCCAGAGTGGAATACTTTTATTTGTAGTTTAAAATGTTTGTGTGTTGCTGCGCATCCCTGTGCTATTTAAATAACAAAAACAGTCGTTAGTTTCCTCAAAATAGCAACGCACCAACAATGCACCTTTTCAGAACAGCATGCCCATGGGCGAACAGATGGGCACGAGTGCATTTGCTATTTAAACAACATGGTGCTGGACGTGAAATGGAGGCTACTACTATATGATAGGGCCCTAAATGTGCAAAGAAAAAAGGAAAACAACTAGTAGCAACATCATTTAATCGATTAGTCTTGTACAGCCCTAATATAGGGTTACATTTAATACATTTAATTTCTTTTTATAGAATTATAGAAATATAGAATTCCCAAAGCAACAATGTAAAGATACTATATATAATATATAAGATTGATGGATAGATGGAATATGGATAAAAAATGTATGTTCAAAATGAATTTATTATATAAATACACACAGAGAACATACTATGGTTCTTCAAATCTGATGATTTTATGATGTGTTGCCATGGAAACAATACTTTAGCATCTTTTAGCAGGCTCCTACTTCTAGTCATTTTTCATATTACAAAATGTAATGCACTTTTTTTTTTTTTTTATAATCAAATGTTTTCTAATCTTGACAAAATATTGTTGGTATTGAGGCTCAAAATTACACATTTGGCGACTGTTTTGTGACGTAAGTGATGAACGCCAAATGTGGTGACCGAAATGTATTTAATTGCGAATGACATTTACTTAATCTATGATTTTAATAATAATAATAATACTATTAAATGAGCAGGATGATTTTCATTACTTTATACAGTCATGAGAATAATATTTGTATTATTATTTTTATTACCCAAATATTTATTTGTTTCAAGAATGAGTGTTTGTGTGTGTGTAGCATGCACACGCACACACACACACACACACACACACACACACACACGCACACGTCTTTAATTAGCCACAGACTTTTCCCGGCAGGCGCACAAATCTGGGAAAACCATGAGTGTACCTCTGATACTAATTTGCTGGGCATGACTGACCCAGCATGGCACAGACTGTTATCTAGAGGCTGATCTTACAGCAGATACGCCATGGCATATCAGTACAAGCATTACTCTGATTTTAGAGGAGATAATAGGCAGAGAGACAGGAAGTGGTAATGTAATAAATAATATCTGCAGTATAATTGGCTAAAGAGGCACAATAAGGCTTACTCAGAACTCCCAGACAAACACAGTCTCTATTGAACTCGTACTTCACGCCGCAAGGTGAGTAAGGCTTGTGAACTAAACATCTCTTGATATTTGGAGCCAAACCAACCAAACCAAGGGGTCCACAATTAAAGCCCAGACAAAACAAGGTAGAATGCCTCATTCGCTTTGTGACTAACCACAATCTGACCCCGGGTTCACATTGACATGTTCCAGAACAGCCTGTTGCTTATCATTCCTCTGTCTGCTGTTCGTCCGACAGCCACTAGAGGCCACCACACCACTTCTATAGTAGAATATACAATCATAACAATGATCCAATTCAATAAGAAAACTGTTTGGACCCCAAGAATTGATCTCATGTTTGTATCTACATAAACAAAGGTACTAGAGAAAAAAAAATGTATATAAACTAACTGTTGATTGTTTGACTGAGTCTTGTTTCATAAATGAAATACAAGATGCAATTATGAGTCACAGTTTACCAAGCAAATGTATTTTTATTTGAACACAAGCAAACTATGGCGCTACTCTAATCAACGTCCAGTTATTAGAAAACAATCCTCAGATGTGCGTTATAACAGATCGGAGCACATCTGCCCATGTGTCACAGTTCACATGTGATGTTTTGTCTACGCCCAATTCATTTTTAAACGCCCGACTGCTTTCCCAGTACTTTCCATTTCAGGGTTCAAGAAACCAGGACGTTATAAACTAAAAGTCTCTCTGGCCTGCTGTCCCGGACACAGGTTTAGCCAAGGGGATGAATCTATAGCGGTTTCAACAGAGAAACACTATTACCAACGTAATTGAGCCCAGGAGCGCGTTCGCTCTTTCCAGGAAACGCAGCATCATTATCGTTCCATGTTGCAGAAATACAAGCGAAAGAGTCCATTCCTCATCAGATTTTTCAGTAGAAGACTTACACTACTAACACTTCTCTTGCTGCGTCGTTCATGTCCCTTTTAAAAGATATTGAATATATATTCTATGAATGCAGATAGTGAGACAGAAAAGAGGAAATTGATATCGACAGCAAGTGAACTGGAAGTGATTAATGAAGCAATAAAGCAATGAAGAAATAGCTCAAGATGGAGAAGACAAGAAAGAAACGAGATAATTTAAAGAACATTTACCGGGTAACCGTCCCGCCCAGGTTTGCCCTGTGCAGAGAAAAATTTGGTATAATAAATAGAATTAAAAAAAGATCACGGTTCCAAAAGGAGATTTTCACAGTGATGAAGAAACATTTTTAGTTCCACGAAGAGCCTTTCAGTTTTTGTCCATGTCCAATTTTTTTGGTAACACTTTATTTTACAGTGTTACACACGTTACATGCTTACTACAGTAATAACAGTACATTATGCACAATTACATGCAACTAACCCTCAACCAAATCCTAACCCTATAGAAAGTACATGTACTTATTTAATATTTCTCTGTGTTACAGTGTACTTATGCATTTACTGAGTAATAATAATTAACTACACAGGGTTAGGTGGTTTGGTTTAAGGTTAGTTGCAAGTAATTATGCATCATTTATGGTTAATCCTACAGTATTAACGTGTAACAAGGACACTGTAAAATAAAGTGTAACCAGACATTTGAACAATCCAAAGAGCCTTTTAAACATTATAAAGAACCATTTGTGCAATAGAAAGGTTCCATGAATGTTCAAATTTCTTAATGAACCGTCAATGCCAATAAAAGAACCGTTATTTTTAAGAGTGTAAAATGACAGTTTTCATAATCAAAATGTACGTGTTCAGTTTAATGAGGAAAAACAAAAAGATCAATATTGGTTACGCTTTATTTTAAGGCGTCCATGTTACAGTGTAATTATACCATTACTTACTTAAAGGGGCACTTCAGCGCTGGAAGATAAATGTGTATTTAAACTGGGTCATTTATGTAGCAGAAATGTGAAATTATTTTTGAATTTGGTGCCTTCTAGACCGAGAAAAGACAGAAAATGTATTTTTGTCTCATGTGGATGAAAGACAACAACTCCCAGAATGCACTTGCTTCGCTGCCCTACGAGCCACTCCCAAAGCCACGGCCACTGGTTATCACTTGCTGTCGTTTTGATATTCAAAGTAATAAAATAATTTTGTTCAGTTAGAGCAGTGGTTCCCAACCACGGTCCTGGTGGACCCCCAACAGTGCACATTTTGCATGTCTCCTCAATCAAACACACCTGATTCAGGTCATCAGCTCATTAGTAGCTACTCCAAGACCTGATGTGGGTGTGTCAGACAAAGGACACATCCAAAATGTGCACTGTTGGGGGTCCACCAGGACCGTGGTTGGGAACCACTGAGTTAGAGAATAAACACTACAATTAAAAACTGAATGTGTCTTTTCAATAAAGTGTGAGTGAGCCGAACGAAACGCAGCAGGAGTCAGATTTCATTCATCACGAGAGCAAAGAGCTGAGGCAAGCGCGCCCGTCATTCTCGGCGCGTGTCCAGTCTGGCGCATTATCCGATCATTCCTATGGAAGCTAAACTTTCATAGGAATTCATTGAAAAATTGAAACACTCACTTTGCTCTGCAGCGCTCCGTTATGAATGCCCGATCCGAGCGGCCGTGCGCATTTACATTCTGTGAGTGAGATCCCTCCACTGTGGGCGGGTTGAAAACATGCAGAACTAGCTCCTGTAGTCTCTAGCCTCTGGCCAAAAAATACTCAGATGACACAAAATTGACGATATTTGCGTCATCGGAGGATTTTTCCCAGAAATAAAATGCATAATTTTCTCGTCTCAGGGGATATGAGCGGGGAAAGTGTGATAATTTGAATATACTACCAAGTTTCTACTGATACAAAGCTTAATGCTATATCGCTGAAGTAACCCTTTAAATAATATTAATTAACAATATGTACTTAGGGTTAGGATTAGGGGTTGGTTTAGGGTTAGTTGCATGTAATTATGCATAAATTATAGTTATTACTACAATAACTGCATGTAACGTGCAACAAGGACACTGTAAAACATGTACGCATGTTCTTCAAGTTCTGACTGGTTAATCAGAATAGTTTTGGTATCAATTTTTAATCACACTGAATTTAAAAAATATTTAGGTGACTTTTAGGTTATAACCTAAAAATAACCTAAAAGTTACCTAAATATTTTTAAATTCAGTGTGATTAAAAATGCATACCAAACCTATTCTGATCTGTTGTTTGTTTATTAGTCGGATCAACAGCACTTTGCAGAATGGTAAATTACATTTTGGAGTGTTATAGGGTTTCTTCACATTGCAATAGACTTCTGAGTGAATAAATCGGTGGACCCTCTGCTCTTCCAGAAACTAAATGTGAAAGTTAGCAAACCTAAACTGTTAAGGTTTGGAAATTTGACATCTGCAAACATTGAACAGATCAATGAAATCTTCATGACAGCCTGCTAAAATACGGATTGGAAGCCACATATCTGCTTGAAACAAGGTGTTGACGGCTTGATTTTAAGCTAAATCTAAAGCAGGTGTCAGACAGTCTGCAACCTGTTGTTTCACTGTTACACTTTTGCTGCATACCAGAACATTAACATTGGTGTGAAGATTCTAGAACTTTAATATCAGAAGCATCGGATCTTCTAGAAGCTGATCTGCTTTTCAGAAAAATATTCCAGTTCTATAACTTTATTCTAGAATCTCAGAAGTACTGGTAATGCTCATTTTTCGGCTCAGATGTGAAGATTCTAGAAATGGCAAATATTCCCAAACATAAAAATTTCAGGAGCTATGAAAGATCCAAGAACTTGAAGGCAGGTTCTCTGCTTTTATGACTCACCCGTCAAACTTTTTGTCAGCCTTACCACACTACAGAGCTCTTATCTGCTGCATGCCATTAATTTGAAGTGTGAGGACGGGGTACTTACTGGGGGTCCTGAAAAAACAACAAAAAGACAAGTGTAAAACAAAGCCAAATGTCTTTTCACATTTGTTGCAACTTAAATGATAACAAAAATACACTTTCACTCTATTACCAAAAGGGGAAACCTCTAAATACATGTTTCCTGGTACAAAATGGCACAGAAACGTATGTCAGGTAAGTGTTATGACCCTCAGAGGAGACAAAGAGGTTTAAGGTTTTAAGAGACACATTGAAGTTTTATGAGGCAGAAAGTTGTTGGTATTTACTCATGTCTAGACGCTGACAGAACTCACTCCTCTTAAGAGTTTAAAGAAAAAGCACAGCTCTAACCATTGTGAAAGTAACAGCTTCACCATTTGGAAAGCATTTACCCAGGCTAAACAATATGTTCTAAAAACGTTCAGCTAATGTTCCCATTTAGTTATTAAAATGTTATTTCTGAATGTTCTCTTAACGTTCAAATCATCCAGTTTTTTTAAATGTTTTTTCTTGGTCATGCAAACATTAAGGAAACATTCAATTTGATCATTCTTCAAACATTTTGGGAATGCTACATTCTGAAACAAGTATGACATTTAAATAATGTTACATACATGTCCAACTAAAAGATTTCAGGGGGGAAAAAAACTGTCCATGAACGATGTATAAATTAAATTACGTTTTTGTGTTAGCTTTTTGAGAACATTATTATTAAAGACCACAGTTGTGGCCTAATGGTTAGAGAGTCAGACTTGTAACCGGAAGGTTGCAGGTTCGAGTCTCAGGTTCGAGTCTGGCAGGAATTGTCGGTGGTGAATAACCAGCGCTCTCCTCCACCCCGTGGCCTAATGGTTAGAGAGCCGGACTTGTAACCGGAAGGTAACTCCTCCACCCTCAATACCACGACTGAGCAAGGCACCGAACCCCCCCCCCCCCCCCCCCAAAAGCTCCCCGGGTGCCGCAGTAATATGGCTACCCACTGCTCCGTGTGTGTGTTCACTACTGTGTGTGTGCACTTGGATGGGTTAAATGCAGAGCACAAAATCCAATTATGGGTCACCATACTTGGCCACACGTATGGCCATAACTTATTACTAGTAGAACGTTTCTTCATAACTTTGAGAGAACATCCCTTATAAAAAACAAGTATAAGTTCATTTTATGAAGTATAATAAGTTAATAAGTTCAAATATTTTTAAGTATACTTTATGTAGTAAGTGTACACGTGTGGTAAATGGTTTAAAGTGATTTTGGTACTACTTGGGACTAAATCGGCCCACTTTTTAGTGTAAGAAAGTATTTTTTAAGTACTTAACAACAGTAAACTTTGAGTACACAACTAGTTTACAACAATGTTTTGCATTTGTACTGCAACTACTACAAGTGAATATATAGATATACTGAAAGTTTAATTGTTAAATATGTTTTAGTTTATTAAAGTACACTTTGAAGTATACTCTCGGTAAACTACTAGATTAGTAGTTTTAAACTGCAAGTTCTTTAAGTGAACTTAACATATAGTTTATATATATATATATATTGCATATATATATATATTATTTTTGCATGTTAAGTATACTACCGTGTTCCTATTTACCTTTAACTGAACTTTAAGTACATTTCTATGTACACTACCAGTGGACTACACAAAAATTCACATACTCAGAACTAGGAACATATCAGTTTTCTTTATAAATCAATATTTTCAAACTAATGTATTGTATTGGATGCCTAAACTTAAAATGATGTTTAAAAAAGTATTTAATAGGCTACTCAATCAAAAAAGTAAACACAACTACAAGCCAAGTCTATTAAGAATACTTAATACTTTTAAGTATTATTCAAAAGATTGAGTACAAGTATAGACCAAATATACTTAGACTTTTCTGTCAGTATAGGTCAAGTATACTTTAAGTGTAATTTTAATGGTAATACGTATATTTCTGAGAAGTACATAAGTAGGCTGAAAGTATATTTTCTTATGTCTAGTTTGAAAGAAGTACACCAATAGCACACTTCTTTTGTCAGGGCTTGCCAGAATATTAGTTAATGTTCTGAGAATTTGTCCTGTTATTGGGTAAGTGCAATATGGTGAAAGAGAAATTAAAGAGTGTGAATGTGTGTGTGTGTGCTTTATGGAGATAACCGAGGACATCAACATTTTTTAGTAAAAAGATTGATCTTTAAATTGATGAGGGTTCGAATTGAATGAAAGCTTTTTAACGATTGAATTATCTTGGACGCATGCGACCCTCCTAATGTTTGCGCTGATTAGTCTGCTAAATGTCTTCCAGCTTTCCAACCACATTTTCTCTTTCACACTCTAGAGAAACAAACTGTTGTGCAACAGAGAACCTCCTCCATCTATTTCCCCACATTAGACTCTTCCCGCCCTATGTTACGGCCCAAACTACAACAAGCAGGCACAGCTAAACAGAAACACATCTAGCAGACTTAGTGACAAAATGACCCACTATCTCTATGTAAATAAAGTGTTCTGCCAGCGTTTGAAGTTCCTTTCCCAGGGCAGCGGAGCTGGAACAAGTTTGAAAAACAGATGTAAAGAATTGTCATCCTGTCCAAATGCCAGTTGCAAGGGAACGCCACAATCCCAGATTTAATCAGATCTGGTCAGGAGGTGAATATAGGTTCTGCTGTATCCAAAGATTATCCAGAGATAATGCTACGGCATACTTGAGTTCATGGATGTTTTCAGGCAAGACATTATGTGGACACCTTCTTAAACTTCACAACTTCTACAGAAAGTGACGTGACAATGAATCATTCTGAATCATTCTGAATCATTCTTAATCCGGGCCCTTGAGAGCCACACGTGTGTCTACCACACAGCTCACTTAAAAATGCATCAGCATCTTTATTTGTATGGCCGAGTCATCATCAGTCTGGCTTTAATACCTCTGAATCATCTGAGGGTCGGTGACTCAAAACCACATTCAATCAGGATTTCCTCCCTGTCACATCTAATGATTATGAATTAAGCATACTGGTAACAATGTTACTAGGCAAGCACAGGAAACATAAATGAAGAGATCGCACTCACCAGGGTCACCTCTTCTGCCCATCCGTCCACGTTTCCCAGGAGGACCTGAAGTCAGGAGAGGGATAGAATGACTTGATAAATATCTTACATAAAATGCATTTTGGAATTAATTTGACTCCATTTCTGAGTCATTACGGAGGTTTCTGAACACATGGATTTATTAAAATGATCTTCCGAACAGACGTTTGTAGAATCTTGTGTGAACGCTGTCACGGTTTAAGTCCAATGATGAAGAAGAATGTACAAATACATCAGTCTTTATTAAACATACACGCCAACAACTCGAAACAGTGTGTAATGCGCAAACAATACCGGACAAAGAATGAGCAAAGGTGAAGAACTGAAATACAAACGGCGATGAATTGAATAATGAATAGCTGTGCTGATTAAATTCATCTCCATTGTGATTGATTATGGCGGGAAAAGGAGAACAAAGGAAAACAGGCAAACAAGTGATTAAACAGACTGATAGAAAACGAAACCAAAACTAAGCATAACTGCGACAAATGCTGAGCTGAAATAATAATGAGCTTAGTTTATTTAAAATATATATTGCGTAAATAATGGGTCAGTTTCAGTTAACCCCTTAACTGTCACCGTCCCACAGGTGTGACGCCTGGTGCTCTTTTTTTTCTCGTATCATATATTTAAGTAATTATCACAAATTAGGTATCATTTGAAAGCTTACAAACTCAAAATTCATCCTGTGAAAACCGTTTTGAAATTGTGTTACCATGGAAACGGTACTCTAATTTATTCTAGCGGGCTCCTCCTCTAGTGGGAAGTCATGTTTCATATTAAAACAATTATTTTAACTACTTTCTAATTAAAATCTTTTCCAATCTTGACAAAACACATATTGTTGGAAAGGTCTGAGTTTCAAGGATCCATATTTGGTGATTGTTTTGTGATGGAAGTGATGTTTGGACAGAAATGTATAGGAAAATGCATCAAAAAAACAATCAATGGAATTTGAATGACCCCCGGTGGCTATTTTTGGTACAGCGCCTAAACAAAATCTCATGGGGACTTACATTTTTGTGATATCAACTTCAAATTTGGAACACAACTTGGTTAGACATATGGCTTTGATTTTATAGTAATTTTAGAGTAAAAATGTTTTTTGTAAAATATATTTTTTATATGAAATAAAAAAATATTTAGTACAGTATTTTTCATTTACAGTAGATTTAAACTTCCATAACTTTTTCATACGTTTTATATTTTGAATTGCTTTCACTTCAGCAATAATTCCAAAGCATTCTTGAATTACAGCCTTTTAAGTAAGGAATAATGCATTGTATTCTCAAAAAGGGGGGTGACAGTTAATAAATAAATAAATAAATAAATAAATAAATAAATAAATAAATAAAGCAAGTATTTTAGTACTGTAAGGCTGGAAAAAACTAGCAAATGCCAGGCTGTCTGATTGAGGAACAATTACTCCCCGAGAAGACAAAGGACACTTTCCGGAAATTAACATCTGAACTGTCTCTTACGCACCATTCCAGATGCAAGTCTCACCTCAGTATCATCCTAATCTACATCTTTCTCTGTTGACCCCCTCTCCCCCAACTCCTACTCTCTCTCATGCTGAGATCACCTCAAATTCACCCAAAATCTATATGGTTTAATGGGAACAAGTACTATACAATATTATACATGTTTGATATCGTTTGAAATGTCTCGGTGCGACTGGTACAAAGGCCGCATCCCCACAGAAGTAAACCAAAAGAGATTCAAGTTTTAAGAGTTTAGAGATATTTTGCCTATTATGCTGGGTGTGTCTTCGGCCATTTGGTCTTTTCGTCAATACAGGTCTATGGGACAGTGATTAATGTAAATTCCCATTGTTAACACATGTTTCCATTTGAAAGAGGTTTCCGTCTTGGTTTGGGTATTTAAGGAAATGTTGCAAGAAGGTCAGAGCGTGACACTGTAACCAGATCAGCCCGTAATGCTATGCATGTATCCTATTCAGAAGTCAGGTATCCTTATTTTATTCTTTACTTCAGAGTATTTGATGTTATGTATGGTTTATCTTTGAATTGATTGTGTAATTGCCGTTATACATTTACCTGACTGTTAATAAATTGTTACATTTTGATTTATTCTGACTTACTCTGGAATTATTAACTATAATAGATTATGAACGGGTATAATTTCAACAAAGTGTTAAACAGAATAATTAAATGTGTAGTTAAACTATTAAATATAAATGACCAGATAATCAATTGGCATTCTAACCTAAATTCGAGATTATGATAAAATGGAGTCAGATAAAAGATGAATTGGAATTAAATCCCTTTGCCCAGCTGAAAAGACGAACGCACAATAGACCTTCACCCGCGGATCGTAAGCCTTCATTGGGACGATTGGGTGGGCCTAATGCTGCGTTCCAGGCAGGTTTTTGAGCCTGTAAGTTACGACTTCAAACCACGACTCACGACTTTGTAGCATTCCAGGCAAAGTCACACCAAACTGCCTGAGCGGTAGCTAGATGTAAACAAAGAATGGCGAACCTTACGGGGATTATGCTCATTTACAATCATTTCTATCGCCAAAGGTGCTTACTCCTTGCTTATTTGAGGGAAACGGAGGAGAAAAAACTGTGCATAAGGCAAGAGAAGCTGTTATACCTTTTATTTTACGTTATTTGCATATTTGGAAATGTATTTGGTATTCATTTATTCTTGCACTCCATGGCCTGAAAACTAGCTAACACTAGAAGAGCTGCTGATAATGCATAACATTTGCGGATAAATAACATTAGAGCAATACCTTATATTTGTTTTTTAATGTACGACTTTCATAAACACCGCGTCCTTAGGGGCTGCCATTGTTGCTTCGCGGGCTATGTGACATCAGAGCTCGTAACTGGGAGTACATCGATCTAGTACGAGTTCACGCGTGGGAAGTCACGGGTTTGACTGCTGTTCCAGTGCACTTTCACGGGTAAAAGGTTGGAAAAACACGGGTTACGGGTTGCCTGGAACGCGGCATTACAACAACGTGGATTTGTAATGTGACATTATTTTAATGACAATAAAAAATATATTGTAATGCAGCATTTAGCTGAATCTTTTGGTTAACTTAATATTGTTTTTTATTAAATAATAGATCAAATAATAATTGTTGGACTCCTTGTTAAGTTAATGTATATATATATATATAGCACTTAACATTCTATTCATTTTTTTTTGTCTAATTTATTTTTAAAAAAATTAAAAAAAAAATTGTCCTGTGTGTTCTGTGCTAGATTAACTGAGACTTGTTACAGCACTTGCATACTGTAGCCTTTGACTGTTCTAGTTGCTTCTATTGCTCTCATTTGTAAGTCGCTTTGGATAAAAGCGTCTGCTAAATGACTAAATGTAAATGTATATATATATATATATATATATATATATATATATATATATATATATATATATATATATATATATATATATACCTATGTATATGTAACAAACTAGTGTTGATCAAAACTCTCAAAGACGCTGGAGAACTGGAAAATAGGAAACCTCATGACACACACAGGAAACACCACTAAACATAGATGACAATGGACCAACACTGAGGGAACACTGAGAACTAAATACACAGGGCAAATGAGATAATTAACAAGACACAGGTGATTGAAATAACTAATTAGACAGACAGAGGAAAACTAGGGGTGCGTTCCATTTGACCGTAAGTGGACTGCGAAGTGGACTTCAGAGGGTATTCCGCCATCTTAAGTGAGATTCCAATCCAAAGGGAGCGAACATGTTCAGTTTGAAGGGCACTGTGAACGGCGTAGGGAAGAAGGGAACATCGATACATCACTTCACAGGAAGTGGAGAGTGAAAATCACCCAACTGTCATTGCGCGTCGCATCACCTGTCTGAACGGAGCAGAGCCGTTGGAAGAGTTTTTAAACAGCTCTGCGATGGAGTTTAGCATTTGAATATTCATAGTTATTATACAAACTAGAGTATTTATGAATGGTTATGGCAATAACTGTTAAATTAGTATATTATATTTTATGAATATGTAAACAAATTAAAAGTGTTGAGAAGCAGCTAAGGGCTGTCCTTTTATTATATTTTACTTTATTTACCTCAGGAATGTTTACTTCACAGCTGCGCTTGGGAAAGAAACGCACAAGAAGAGACCGCTACAAAGTCCATTGATTAAAAATACATTTATACATAGTTAACCAGATCAAAATGTATTTTCATATTGAATGACAGGTGCAGCTTCAAATCGGTTCATAGTCAAGGTATATGTAAACTAATAAAACTAATGGACAATGTTTTGATACATTTTTTAGATACATACTGTGTGTTTTGTAAATGTATATGCTTATTATATGGTTTTAAATTTGAAAGTAAAGTAAATTACAATATTAATTTATGTTTTATAATCTGCGCGACCCCGTTTTTGCCTTCTTTGATGATGTTGCAGGGCGTTCCAAATGAGCGATTATTGTCAGTGAAGTCCACTTCAATTGATATACCGTGCTCAGGGAGTAGGGAGCAGTGAACAGTGCACAGGGACCCTGTCGAATTTAACGCACCCTTGGTCACAGGGACTGAACTTAAAGCAGTGAAAACAACAGACATGTGACAGTAAATACACTCACCTAAAGGATTATTAGGAACACCATACTAATACTGTGTTTGACCCTCTTTCGCCTTCAGAACTGCCTTAATTCTACGTGGCATTGATTCAACAAGGTGCTGAAAGCATTCTTTAGAAATGTTGGCCCATATTGATAGGATAGCATCTTGCAGTTGATGGAGATTTGTGGGATGCACATCCAGGGCATGAAGCTCCCGTTCCACCACATCCCAAAGATGCTCTATTGGGTTGAGATCTGGTGACTGTGGGGGCCATTTTAGTACAGTGAACTCATTGTCATGTTCAAGAAACCAATTTGAAATGATTCCAGCTTTGTGACATGGTGCATTATCCTGCTGGAAGTAGCCATCAGAGGATGGGTACATGATGGTCATAAAGGGGTGGACATGGTCAGAAACAATGCTCAGGTAGGCCGTGGCATTTAAACAATGCCCAATTGGCACTAATGGGCCTAAAGTGTGCCAAGAAAACATCCCCCACACCATTACACCACCACCAGCAGCCTGCACAGTGGTAACAAGGCATGATGGATCCATGTTCTCATTCTGTTTACGCCAAATTCTGACTCTACCATCTGAATGTCTCAACAGAAATCGAGACTCATCAGACCAGGCAACATTTTTCCGGTCTTAAACTGTCCAATTTTGGTGAGCTCGTGCAAATTGTAGCCTCTTTTTCCTATTTGTAGTGGAGATGAGTGGTACCCGGTGGGGTCTTCAGCTGTTGTAGCCCATCCGCCTCAAGGTTGTGCGTGTTGTGGCTTCACAAATGCTTTGCTGCATACCTCGGTTGTAACGAGTGGTTGTTTCAGTCAAAGTTGCTCTTCTATCAGCTTGAATCAGTCGGCCCATTCTCCTCTGACCTCTAGCATCAACAAGGCATTTTCACCCACAGGACTGCCGCATACTGGATGTTTTTCCCTTTTCACACCATTCTTTGTAAACCCTAGAAATGGTTGTGCGTGAAAATCCCAGTAACTGAGCAGATTGTGAAATACTCAGACCGGCCATCTGGCACCAACAACCATGCCACGCTCAAAATTGCTTGAATCACCTTTCTTTCCCATTCTGACATTCAGTTTGGAGTTCAGGAGATTGTCTTGACCAGGACCACACCCCTAAATGCATTGAAGCAACTGCCATTTGATTGATTGATTAGATAATTGCATTAATGAGAAATTGAACAGGTGTTCCTAATAATCCTTTAGATGAGTGTATATGTATATATAAATTACATTCAGTAAAACAAATACTATGATGGAAATGAAATTTTACATTTTCAAACAACTGGGAGATTGGGATTATATTTGCTTAATTGTCATGAAAATTATTCATGAATTATTTTTCTAATTGTCATGAATTATTAGTATTAATCTAAAAACTATGCTATATTTTCTTTATGGTAAATATAATTTCTCTTTTTTAAAATGTTGGAGTGGAATACGACCTGTACATTCCATGAGAGTTTTCATGAGATTCACGCTAACAGAAGTCCATATGAGCCAAATGGCAGTAACTTGACCTTGGCAGTAGAAAGGTGTTAAAATAGCACTACATGTGTGATGCAGACACCAGGACCATTTGAGTTTAAACTATGGAAACGATCAGGATTAGGTGCAAATCCATTGTTCACAGATAAATGCAGATGAAGTATGCATATCTGGGCACATCGCATCACTTCCTGTTCGTGTATTTGTAAGTCAGAACAAAGCGGCCGAGGGCATACCTCCCAGACGGTAGCCAGGTCCCCCTCCTTCCCTCCTCTCTGTTCCTCTGGTTAACCGATTAACCCCCTCCTTCTTTCTGTCCCCTGGGCACTAAATCACTTCCATCAACCTTTTTTCCCTCCCTTCTTTAGGTACTGTGAAATAGAAACCATACCTGAGCGAGGCAGGAGAGGGGGATGCTGGGATGCTAACGAGCTCGGGCCACAGACTCACTCCTCTTGTTGGCATTATTGTTATTGTTCTAGGTTAATCAACCCCTGCTGGTTTAACCCCTATTAGAAAGATTGTCAAGAAAGGGTCTCATGTTTTCACTTTCCTGGTGTGGTTCACTTTACTAAATCTAGTGCATCCAATATCCTTACAGGAATGTTCAAGGTTCAGTACAACTTAAACTCTATCGCATCTGTGACATGCAGTCGATTAACACAGGAAATACATTCTACGTGTCTCTCGGTTATTTATTTATTTTATTTAAAGGTTTATCCTTTTATTATGATAGGACAGTGAGTAGACAGGAAGCGAAGTGGAAGAGAGAAAGGTGGGACAGGATCGGGAAAGGTCAGAACTCGAACTTGGGTCACTCGAGCTGCCCACAAAGCTATCAGTGCCGACGATGGGACATCATTTCCATCATGACTGCAATGTTTTATTATCCATCATTCAGTGCATATTGCCTGTACATAACTGAACCTTTATGTAATGTCATCGCAGATTAAAATCTATAAATCAAAATATTTTTTGCATGTATGAATGGAGAAGGTTCAGCACCTAAGGCTCTATTGCTTATAGATGCATATTGCTAAGATGCATTTCAGTCGATCGGATTACAAGTAAACGAGGGAGACACATTCCAGTTTACACCTGGTGTTTTAATTAGTCTCTTTTGTCCACTTTCAACCACTTCTGTCCTGATTTCTTTGAGAGGAGGGTCTATGGGCAGGTAAATGTATGTGTTCTTGCAATAATGGACAAAATAAGCTTGCGCAATTTTAATATTAATGCGCACCGTGAAGACAGAAAAAAAGGCCACGGTGAACGCTGTGAGTGTGTGTTAGAAATCAACATTGTGCTTGGTACGTTTTTCGTCTTCTGACAAAGTTTAAATCCCGTATGGCTAACACGCTTCCCATAATGTTTACACGTTAGGTCAGTAGATGGAGAGTAGGCGTGTCTTTTGTGTCTGTTCGAACACATGAGGGTTTAAACTACGAAAGCTATCTGGTTGAATGCGTTTTCGAAGTGGTTGAAAGTGGTTGAAAGTAGAGTTCTTCCGATTCCGATACTAGTATCGGAAATATCACCGATACCACAACAAATTCTGTCATCGGTATCGGCGAGTATTTGAACCCATGTACCAATACGATACCATTTTCTTAAACAAGACCTAGTTATTATGACTGCTAGATTTGCCTAACCACTGCGCGGTTCTTCTTCACTGCTCAGAATGCATTGCAAACACACAAAGGTTGTGCTTGTTGCCACAAGCAACCACTGTTTAGAGCAGCGGAGAAGAAATGAAAAAGCGTTAGCAGTATTTCTTCTCTGTGTGGATGGCGGGCGCCCGCGCACACAGACGTGCATGACACTCGCTCGCTGTCTTTGTCCTCCCCCAGTTTCTCTACCTCTACGTGCGTTTTTACAGTCTATGGTCACTATATGAGGACACGAACGCATAAACCGTCACTTCAGGAGAATTTACTGTGTCATATAATGAACACAGACACTCAAAGGTGTTCACCGCAACCCGTCAAAATAAAAGTTCGGTTTAACGTGAAGAAATTGTCAGAATATATTAGGCTACTGTTGTAGCCTACAGTAGATTTACGCTACCTCTCTATGTAATAATAATACGTCTCTACTAATAATAATAATTATGCTTAGAATGTTGTAAAGAGATTATTTTCTGATTAGTATATATATTTTTGGACCCACTTTATATTAGGTGGCCTTAACTACTATGTACTAACATTTTAATTAATCATTTGATACAACGCACTTATTGTGTACATACATGTTTTTACATTGTACTTACATTTTAAAAAATACCTGCATGTAATTACGTCTGTAATTAATTTCTGTAGTTACATTTGTAATTACACAGTTGACACTTCCCTTACACCAAACCCTACCCTTAAACTTACCCATACCACCACACCTGTCCCTAACCCGACCCATATCCCACCTCAATATCAGCAAAGGCGTTTTGCAATACAATTTGAACACAGTAAGTATATTGTACTTATTTTTTTATGTAAGTACATAGTAGTTAAGACCACCTAATATAAAGTGGGGCCATATTTGTATATTCCTACATTTATTTGTTGCACTGTTTTTATACAGTTATATTGTGAAACTAAAATACCTTTTTCAGTTTGCAGTGTTAGATTTGTGGCTGCATTTGAAGTTTTTTTTTCGCTTAAGAAAAATAAATAATATTACTGTCAAATGCATGTCAGATAATAAAAATACTGTAATAAATAGAGTAGTTCACCATGTATTTGTTCATGTTTTATTAAGGGATAAGTCTGAAGCACACCATAAAATAATTCTAGCAATTCATACAGGGCTAGTAGTATATACAGCTGTATATACAGATACACACCCAGGTATCGGATCAGTACTCGGTATCGGCCGATACCCTGAGCCCAGGAATCGGAATCGGTATCGGGAAGGGAAAAAGGGTATCAAACATCTCTAGTTGAAAGTGGACAAGCTCAAAACGTTGTAGACCCCTTTTACACCTGTATTTAGTTTGTGATCCGATCTTAATACCAGGTGGAAACAGGTCCTTAGAGCAAAAATGTGTCCTAAAATTAGGAGTTTCTCCTAAATCGGCAAGTTGGGAGGTACTTTTAGACTTAAGATGTTTTGTGAATATGGCCCCTGAACTGTGCATTAAAGGGTTAGCTCACCCAAAAATGAAAATTACACCATGATTTACTCAAGTCATCCTAGGTGTATATGCCATTCTTCTTTCAGGCGAATAAAATTTTATATTTAAAAAATCCTGGCTTTTCCAAGCTTTATAATGGCATTGACTTTTAATTTTTGAAGTCCATAAAAGTGCATATATCCATCATATAACTGCTCCACATGGCTCCAGGGGGTTAATAAAAGCCTTCTGAAGCGAAGTGGTGTGCTTGTGTAAGAAAAATATCCATATTTAAAACTTTATAGACTAAAATAACTAACATCCGGCGGATCGCCGTAGGCATTGATTTACGGCAAAAGAGTAACCCTTGACCCTTGAACCCTTGACGCATGCGTATTGATGAATGCGGAAGCGCAGAGGATAGAGCAAAACAACACACCGGTCATGAATTAGAGTCTAAACCGAGAATTTTTAAAGAGAAAAGGATTTTGATATTAGAGAAGAGGGGCTTGAATGTGTTGCCCAGCCCGATCCGCGAGAGGCGTCAAAGCTTGCAATGCTCCTATACATCACGTCAGGGGTTACTCTTTTGCCGTAAGTCGACCTGCGTACGGCTGTCTGCCGTGGTGGCTCAGAAATCACATGCTTTGCTTTTAATAATTATTTGAACAAAAATGAGATACACATCACTGTTTCAAAAACCCTCCAGGTTGAATTGCATTTGTAAGTACAGAAGTGTACACACAAATTTTGTTTAAAGTTATTATCCACGGCAAATGACAGCATTGATGCTTAACTTAGAATCTCCGAACTTGTATACAACCTGTAACATTCCTCAGCAGAGGTTAAAGGTCACTAAGTGTACTGGAAGTTGCTTTGTACAAACCTGTCAGCTAAATGACTACTGTGATATCTTTATTGACTTTTCCTGTAATCATTCTCTTTCTGTTGCTCTCTCTCTCTCTTATGTGGTCTGATCTAATATACGTCTTTCGGCTCAACTTCCCCTACCGTAATGACGTTCTAGTGTTTGTGTACGATAACACAAATCAAAGTCAACATAGTGAAAATAGTGAGCTGTGGTTTCATCTTTGAGCTCTTCTGGCTTACTGCACTACACAGTATTACATTACAAAAGACCAAACCACAACGGCTATAAATACAAGTGTAACTATGTTCTTCACTAACAGAGCCCATAAACACCATGAGGTACTCTGAGACACCGGGGCTGACGGCTCAATGCTGAAGACGCCAATGAAAGGGGCCTCTCCTGCTTTTTATCTGTCAGCATTTGATGAACTGTCTCATGGACAATTATCATAAAAGTAACAACTGCAAGATTAAAAACTGGAATCTGGATGCAATCGAGGTCTTGACGTTCTCTTATGTTCCCCCCTATAGCTGTCCCGCTACGTGAACAGAAAGAAATCAGATAATTGAACTGTATCATTATTCTCAGCTTTGACGATCTAACCGCTCGCCGAATTCCGATCCTTATCCGATTGAGAAAATCTGGTTCTTATAGTCACGCATAGGCTTGATTTAGCTACTGTGACATTTTGACTAAAGCAAATGAAAACGTCATTGTTTTCCTCCGGCTTTGTGTTGGGGGCAACAACTGTTCGCAATAAGCGTCAGCAGTGAAATCATTGAATTCGATCCTCTCGGTTCCTTGACCACAACTGGGTTTTCCTCTCCAATATCCCTCGCTGACTAAATTAAATTCTAAGAATGGAAAGGAAATTAAATTAATACCAGAAGGTGTGTGTGGTTTGTGTAGGGGCATCACCCTTTGTCCCAGGCAAATGTAAACGTAATCGGATAGGAAGTTCACACATTATCCTACCTTTCAATTATCCAACATCGGTAACTCAATGAAATAATAGACTAAACTTGCACCAGTTTTTTTCTATGCCAATAGAAAACCCAATCATGAACTAGTCAGAAGCTAACTTTAAATAAGTAGTTGATTAATAACATGTTGGGTTGAAAAAATGTATTTTAGAGGCTGTAACTAGTTACCAGTTCTTTTTTCACTATTTACCACCATTTACGCAGTCATGTGATGTGACAAAAACATGTCATTTATCAAATGATGTATAAAAAAAAGCATACATAATAATTATACAAGAATTTAGCTAAATTGTTTACGTGCAGCTGTTTGAAATGCCATATCAATGACATATTGATAATTTAAGCACTTTTCATCACTAGGACATTATTCATTGCGCTTTAATAAACCGCTTTCATGTTCATGCAAAATGCAAAAACAGAAAGAGTTATTTGGCTTTCTGTGAAGTCTGACAGGTGATTTATGTTGACTTGGGGGGGCTTGTAACAGAGCAGGAACTCTAACTGTCAAAGCAAATGCTGCTGCTCATGAGAGATCACGAACAGCCAAATAACAGAGCCGAAGTCAACCGTTTCACACGAGGAGAGGTGATGTGTGTTATCTGGACATTCCAGTGTGTGTGTGAGTGTGTTTGCGAGCACATGTTCATGTGAGATGGTTCAAGTGTGAATGGTTTTTCCAATATTCCCTTTAATGCAGTGTGTAATATAGCTGTTTGTGAATGAAAAGTTGTAAAGTCGAAAGATATTTGTGAATTAATGATATATAACAACTATAATTCATGTCAAACAATGATCTTTTAACATGTATGGCATAAACTTTTAATTGGCTTGAAATAATCCCTCTATATTTGTGACAATATCTTGCAATTGACCATGTGTAACGGAGGCCAGCTAGTAGTTGCTGTGCGAGTAAACCTCACTCCTCTAATCTCAAGAGATGCTCTAGCGACTGACGCTAGAGGTTGCAGCCTTTAGCCTCCTTGTTAGAGCGTCCGACTCTCATGCCGGCGGACCCGGGTTCGAGTCCCGCTTAGAGCGGGGCGGTTCGAACAGGAGGGGTTACATTGGTGCCGTGACCCGGATGGGAGTGAGGTTTAGGGGGGTGAGTGTAACGGAGGCCAGCTAGTAGTTGCTGTGCGAGTAAACCTCACTTCTCTGATCTCAAGAGATGCTCTAGCGACTGACGCTAGAGGTTGCAGCCTTTAGCCTCCTTGTTAGAGCGTCCGACTCTCATGCCGGCGGACCCGGGTTCGAGTCCCGCTTGGAGCGGGGCAGTTCGAACAGGAGGGGTTACACATGCTTGAGTCACACACAGACTTCAACATTCAGCATGCAAAACACAACAATGTTAACAAGTTTTTATTATTATTATTATTATTATTATTATTATTAAAGACCATTACAGTTTTATTTGCTGTCATTATTGGGGTTATACTGGCAAAAGACAAATGGTAAAATAAAGCCAAAAATAGTCAAACAAAGCAATTAATTTATTCATGCCACAATGCACTCTGGGAGTACACTTCCTCAGATTAAGTAACTTGATGCAATTGAATAATTGAATTAAGGCAACGAGTTTGCACAATTGAATTACGTACGCTGAACAAATGTGTTTTTACGGTGTAGTTTTGTGTTTTATATTGTGTAAGTTTCCGGCTAACCGGCTAACTCCTGTTATTATCTTACTGCAATACTTCTGCTAAGCAGCTGTGGGCCACTGTTACCTACAACTGTGTCCATTAATGCAGATTTTCTGTCGTTCTTAATACTTTAAGTAAAGATAAAGGATGGAGCAAGATTTGTTTTACAAACATTTGTTACATCAGTCATTCACATTAGTGTTCGGCTAATGTATGCACAGTTATTGATGGTGAGATGGTGGTCCGGTGGGTTAAACCACTGAACTGATACGCAGAAGGTTGCTGGTTCGATCCCAGCGGTCACCACCAGTGTGTCCTTGAGCAAGGCTCTTTACTCTATGTTGCTCCAGGGGGATTGTCCCTGTAATAAGGGCACTGTAAGTCGCTTTGGATAAAAGTGTCTGCTAAATGTAAAATATCATAAATATCATAATTATTGATACAGTTCCCGCATATGCGCCGCAATAAATAAGAAATATACACATGGGTTTGTTGATGGACATTCACTTGTTAAAGCTGATGGTGGGGAATTACAGTTGCAACATCTCATAATGTACCTCACAATGAGTAGTATATATGTGAACTGTGAAATGTCCTGCTTAAGTCATCCTTGCAATGGAGGTTCGGGTTGAATAACTAGTTCTTGCACTCGGATTGATATTGTAAGATCAACGCCACTGTTACTGTCTTTACAGTGTGTACAATCGCTGAGCTTTAGGAAGCCTCTGGACGGAGCAGAAGTTCAGTAATGGGGGGCGTTTACCTTTCGAAACACGTGCTGTACGCAGTAGACCAATCACAACAGACTGGGCCATCTGGCCAATCAGAGCACAGTAGCCCGCAGAAAGGAGGGATTTATAGAGACTGATTCATCCGTCAAGTCGTTTGAGAATCATTGAAAAATGTGGTGATCTTTAATGCACGTAAGCCTGTTGTAGGAGACCTCAAAAACAAAATTAGGAACCTTTAAAATAGATTATTAGGGGCACTTTAAATAGCAATTATACAGAAAGAGCCATCACACAAGTTTTGAAGCGATTGTTGTTTGTGTACCGTTAAAAGTTAAATTGAGCATTCATGTCTTGAACGCAGTTGCTTTCTTGTCATGTGATATTAAAATCATAATGCCGTTTTAACATGATCATTCCAGTAAGCATGTGTAAATCTGTCATCTATATGATCTCTGCTTATGTACAGAACCGTGCTGTATTGAATTAACTGCACAAATACCTTACTGTATTTCAGCCTTAAATATGATATGCAAGTGCACAGCTTCAATGAGTTTCCTCCTATTTATGTGGCTCTGTGGTGCCTGTTTTGTATTGTTTAAGCTTTGTTGACGAGCCAAAGAACAGCAGAGGAAACCTGGCCATCAGGCATTCTGATTTGAATGGCCGTGGACTATTCGCTCAAATGATTTTAATAAAATATGTATCGTGTTTTTTTTTTGTTAGCACATTTTAGCTTTAACCATGATAAAAAACAAAGATTTGTATGCATCTGCAGCATCTGCACACATTTATTGCCCAAACCACAGCAAAACAAACAGGGATTTCGCTTCATTCAAACACGGCCTATCGAACATTGCTTTGGTGCAAAGATTAAATCAACAATTTAAGCCGCACTGTACCAAAAAACATATGCAACCCGCCATTAGCATGTAAATGTAATGCGTGAGGGTCGGCGTTTGCCCGTGTAAGTGTGGCTATTAGGAGTTTGGCCCTTGCGTGATGGAGTGTTAACTCTCTTGACCTCCAGATAAACAACTCTGTCCCTCCACCCCCAGCCGCCTGGCCTGGCAGTGAAACATTTCCATCTGTTTGTTGACGCTGGAAGTGTTGGTGTTTATGAGAGGGGCCGGCCTTCACAGGGTCCCAGGCACTCGTTGGGTGGCTCTCCCATTAGCACGAGTGATTATAATAGTGAACAGTGAGAGGACGTTCAGATTCACGCTCCGTCAAAATGCAGCACGACAAAAGTAGCCCCGGGACGTTATGAGATGACTTCGGATTCATTCAGTCATCGTGTAGCTAGGTTAAAAAGTCACAGCTACTCATTAAGACAGGTAATAGGTGAAAGTCATTAATCACCTACAATTTAGCGGCACACGTGAAACGTGACTGCGCACAAATTGATAACACATTGCATAAACCTGATGTTTCCTACACGTTTTCAGTCATAATAAGCTCCGTAGTTATATATTTATCTTATCTGAAAATAAACAAAGAACACCGTGTTGTTTCTGATGGATGCAAGTGATTGTTGTCTTCACACACTTTGGAGCAAGTTGACTGTTAGGCTGTAAGATTTTGCTGATACTGTATAAACATAAGCGGGACATTACAGTGATATAATCAAATCAGACATCACCTGCTTTCTTCAGAGGTATTAGACCCAATTACAGTTACAAAACAAGGGTCCGTGGTCCAAAATGAACACCCGTCAAGTATCAAATGCTTTGTACAGTAAGTAGGCTTTGTAGTGAGTAATTACAATGCCAGTTGGCCAGTGATTAGAACTGTAACATAGTACATGATGTAAATAGAGTTGTGAGAACAATAATCTGACCCTCATATATTTCAAAGACATACAAGCCGTCCACTAAAATCTGTCATGACTTGTGTACAACATGACATCTCAGGTTACAAAATCCTTGGACCTCTTAAACTTACTTTACTTTGTTTGTCTTTAAATAAATAACTAAATAAAAATGTGTAGCCATAATAGATTTCTATTATGATATCATTTCAATATAAAAATATTGAATACAAATAAAATACATGTAAATGAATAAATAAATAAATATAAAGATGCAAATGTAAATAAACATTTATATAAATAAATATTAAATATATGAATACATCTAATACACATTTGATGTTTACATAAATATGCTTAAAAATGATATTTGTTCATAATTATATATATTTTTTACAAATATTTATAAAAATATAAGCATTTATTATTTATTAAAAAATGTAATTGAATTAAAAAATCTTATTTTTACTAAAATGTATTATAAATTATGTTTTTTTATTTATTTTTATAAATAGTTATTTGTTTAAAATTATATAATTATAAATAAATATCATTTTAAAACATTTATTTATTTATTTACGTTTAAAATTATATGTATTTATAATTTTATAATTTTAAACAAATAACTATTTATAAAAATATAAACATTTGCAATTTATTTATTTATTTTAAAATTATATAAACATTTTTTTAAACTATTTTATTTTTATTAACATTTATTTTCAATTATTTATTATTACTTGTTATTTTAAAAATATATTATAATAAATAAATATATTTTAAAACATATTTATGTAAATACATATTTATAAAACATTAATTTAGTTACATTAACATGTTTTTTAAAATTATATTATTTAAAATTATGTAATTTTTTGAAAGAAAGAAAGAAAGAAAGAAAGAAAGAAAGAAAGAAAGAAAGAAAGAACCTATTTTCAAAATGACGACGAGAACATTCTAGATAAGCTTCGAGACCCTGTTCTATTTAAATGAATCTTATCGGCTGACAGTCAGTATTTATTCTGTATAAAATGGCCTGCACCTTATGTCCACCTGAAGGTCATCTGGGGTAGATCGGTGGTATCTTGTGGCAAACACATGTGAGAAGCGAACAGCAAACATGATCAGGTGGTCTTGATTCCCAGATTACACACACGTATTTTGGCGCTCCATTAAACTCTAGGCAAAACAGTTTGAATGAGCGTGCAAGGTATGAAGGTAAGTCTTAAGAATCATCTCTCCAATGGAAAACTTGCTTTACTTTACTTGTTTTTAAATATTGCTGACCAACTCACACAGTCTGAGAAGAAAAACATTGGTAACTCGAGCGCTGGATGTTTTAAGTAAAGCACTACTGCAGCCTGTTATCATTAAATCAGTTTCTGATGACTGTAAACCACAAGTTCAGGTTTTGGGGAAGCGGAAATCTTTTCAGCAGGTTTTATTATTGATGTGATAATCACTGTAACATGAGCCAAGATTTTCTTATTCCTATTTGAGGAAAGAATTTGTTTAACCATGCCTAGTGACCACAACATTAGTCTGCGGGTATCGTAATCTTAATGTATCCTTTTAGCTTTGCAGCCACTTGAGTTGTTCATTGATAAAACATGTTTGATTGTGTAGTATCTTGAGACTATAGAGGGCGATACTCAAAGTACGTCTCAAGTACGTTTATAAGTGGGGCTTTATCTTATTAATGAGTATGAGAAGAAGATTGCAAGGGGTCCAGATTGACAGCGCTTCCTGTGCAGGGTGACCTTGGGAACATATTTACGTCCATGTTGTAGCACTTGCGAAATGCTGCCAGATCACGAGCCTCTAAGCATTTCAGCCATTTGGTTGAGCAGCCAAATACAGTCAGACAAAGATGACTGGCTATCATTTACACCTCTAAACACCTAACCCATTGATTCCACAGCAGAGAGTGCCAGAAGCTTCAGTGAACACCTCATTCCTCGCAGGAAAACTGAGAAAGTGTGGAGAGAGTGAGAAAAAGAGAGAGAGAGAGACAGATATAGCGAAAGAGATTTCACAGCACTTTGAAATTGCACAAACTGGCATTACAAGAGTCAAAGAGCATTACAGTCACCAAATATTTGACTGATGAATAGGCCTGCCACACTAACACATTTTGCTGGATGATAAATTGGCCAAGAAATGATTGCGATAAACAATAATATTGTCGTTCTGAGACCATTTTCATCTAAAATAATGATAATGGCATAATAATGCAGGTGCACCTTTTCAAATATCAATAAACTTTTATTTCTAAAGACTATTTAAAGGTCCCGTTCTTCGTGATCCCATTGTTCAAACTTTAGTTAGTGTGTAATGTTGCTGTTAGAGCATAAATAATACCTGTAAAATTATAAAGCTCAAAGTTCAATGCCAAGCGAGATATTTTATTTAACAGAAGTTCCCTTTCAAAGCCTACAGCGAACGGCTGGCTTGGACTACATCCTGGTACTTCCTTCATTAATTACGCCAGTCAGTAGAACAGACTAACCTCCGCCCACAAGAATACGCGAAAAAAGGGGCGTGGTCTTGTTGCTGTCCCACGTGGAGAAGAGGACGTGTCGCGTGGAGAAAAGGAAGTGTTGCGTTTGACTGTGTTTGTCGCCATGTCGTCGAGACGCTGTTATTTTCATCCCGGAGTCAAATCACCTTTGTTTGGCTTTCCCAGGGGCACTGTAGAGATCATTAAGCGCATACATCTTCGGTTAAGAGGCGTGACCTTTCCGTACAACGTGCGCTAAGCTGCTGTCGAATCACAACACGGGAACCGGGAAATGTGCGCTAAGCTGCGGTCAAATCACAACACAGGAACCGCTGGCACAATCAGAACTCGTTACGTATTTCTGAAGGAGGGACTTCATAGAACAAGGAACTCATCGGCCCGTTTTTAGGACAGTGAAAACAGCGGTATACAGATAAGTAAGTTGTGTGAAAAATACTGTGTTTTTTTACACGCGAAACATGAACACGTTATATTGCACACTGTAAACACAATCAAAGCTTCAAAAAAACACGAAGAACGGGACCTTTAATGACAGGCATCATCAGTGCTCCTGTCACTTTAAGATCGGCCGCTGACGAACATGACGTGGATATGACGCGCTGTCCCGCGCATCTCATTTCCTCACAACTCTTTAAATTGATTTAAGACGTTATTTAACTAATTTAAGACTCCTAATATGAGAATACTCAAAATTCTCTGTTGTTGTTTGTTCATGAGCAAAAGAGAACTCGATGGGAGCAGGAGACTGCGTCGAGTGTGTGTGGGTGTGTGTGTGTCAGAGTGTCCCTCGATTAGCTGAAATGAGACGCAGCCACACAGACAGGACATTGACATGCAACGCATTCTCTTGTGTCTTGTCACACTTAGAAGCATTTGCATGTATAAGAGCGTGATCACATAATGTAACGCTCGGCAAAAATGGATATAAAAACAGACGCTGGAAATTATCGCGGCCGGAAAAATGATCAAGCTCATTTTTTTGTAATCGTGCAATTAATTGATTTATTGACTATTGCAACAGGCCTACTGATAAATATAAGAGGAATATATTTTTTAAAGGAACACGTCACTATTTTTGAAAATAGGCTCATTTTCCAACTCCCCTAGAGCTGAACAGTTGAGTTTTACCTTTTTCGAATCCATTCAGCCGATCTCTGAGTCTGACGGTAGCACTTTTAGCATAGCTTAGCATAGATCATTGAATCTGATTAGACCGTTAGCAACCAAAGAGTTTCAATATATTTTTCCTATTTAAAACCTGACTCTTCTGTAGTTACATTGTGTACTAAGACCGAGAGAAAATGAAAAGTTGCAATTTTCTAGACCGATATGGCTAGGAACTATACTTTCATTTCTGCGTAATAATCAAGAAACTTTGAGGAACCTGAAAATAGTCCCCAGCTAGGTAACTTCCAACTTAACCGGCACTAAGTTTGTGGATCTGCACCAAAGTAAATATCTTCTCAATCGTCTCTCACAAATGTCTCCATGGTTACAAGGCACGCTCCCTTTGCAAGCAGGTTGTCATGTTGGTTATGTTGATGGAAGTTAGCCTATTTTCAGGCGCTGCGTAATATCATTGCGCCGCTGCACTCATGGTACGGCAGCAAAGTTCCTTGATATTACGCAGGAATGAGAGTATAGTTCCTAGCCATATCGGTCTAGAAAATCACAACTTTTCATTTTCTGTCGGTCTTAGTACACAATGTAACTACAGAAGAGTCAGGTTTTAAATAGGAAAAATATATTGAAACTCTTTGGATGCTAACGGTCTAATCAGATTCAATGATCTATGCTAAGCTATGCTAGAAGTGCTACCGTCAGACCCGGAGATCGGCTGAATGGATTCAAAAAAGGTAAAACTCAACTGTTTAACTCTAGGGGAGTTGGAAAATGTTCCTATTTTCAAAAATAGTGGCGTGTTCCTTTAATAATATACATAATACTATATTTCAAATGGCATGTTACCATCTTTCCAACGAAGATAAACACTTTCCTGAACATTTGATCATGTTGTTTGTGACATAAAGTGAAAGAGTTGTGTGCGAAGATGCTTCAAATGATTCAGAGCACAGCAGCACGTCATTTCTTCAACGAGCCCAAAAGGCCCCACGTCACACCACTCTTCATCCCTCTGCACTGGCACTCGCTGCTCGCATCAAGTTCAAGGCGTTAACGCTTGCTCACAGATCCACCACAAGCATCCTACTAGTCTACACCCTCACCAGAAGCCTTCACTCATCTAAGGAGCGACGGTTCGTGGTACCATCACAGAGAGGTATGAAATCCCTTTCCAGAACATTTACATTCACCGTTCCTTGCTGGTGGAACGATCTCCCCACCTCCATCCGAAATGCAGAATCGCTGACAACATTCAAAAGACATCTGAAAACTCATCTCTTTTGTGAACACTTAACCTCATCTTAAAAAAACTAAAACTAAATGTTCCTCTATTCCCTCCCTATATTCTAGCTTATGCTACTCTAAGCAATATCCAAAACGTAGTATTTCAGGCTTTTTTCGCCTCTTCATGATGCATCACTTTCTGTATTCCTCAGTTGTAAGCCACTTTGGATAAAAGTGTCTGCTAAATGAATACAAGTAAATCTAAAATACAAAAGTATAGCATTAAAAAGCCATTTAAAAACAATCACAAAACATCTGCTTGACCATCTTGATAAATAAAATAAATAAATCTCTTTTTTGATAATATACATAAACAAAAAAATTAAGCAGGTGCAAAAAACATAATTTACCACTTTATTTACAAAACATTAATCCCCAACATGCGTTCACACAACAACGTCTGCTCTCGTGTCAAGACAACATGCATGCATCATGGTGCTCTCGTGAATGTGTGGGGAAAAAAATACTTCATGAAATTAAAATTAAACCACTGGCGTCACATGGATTACTTTAATGACGTCTACATTTCAATGGCTCGAACGTGGTAGATGCGTAGAATGGAGGTCAATGGAGGCACAGAAAACTCAGATTTCATAAAAAATATCTTCATTTGTGTTCTGAAGATGAACGAAAGTCTTACGGGTTGTAACGACATGAGGGTGAGTAATTAATGACAGAATTTTCATTTTTGGGTGAACTATCCCTTTAATGCTAAACTAAAGAATCAAGGGCTCTCTATCAGCATTTGTGGGCTGAAACATAAATATGCATGTTACTTGTGGAGGAACATTTTTATCAGAGCATATCTGGTCAGCTACACCAGAAAACCCCCCAGAAAAAGACGCAAATCTGAAAAATATGTTCTCTGAGCTAGTATTTTGCATAAATGTCTGTATGGTAGCCAGACAATTTATTTGTTTACTGACATAAACATAAAACATAAACACTCCAGGATAAATGACGGAGGACTGAAATTTCTAGCTAAATCAAACGCTCAGAATATAAATAAGGATTGTATGTTTAACATAGTGATTTGGGATTGAACACATGCAGATTTTTTTAATAATGGTAATAAATAATTTCTAACTGGCTTAAGTAAAAGAAAACATGGTTGGAATGACATACGAGTGAGTAAATGACCATTTTAATTTTTAAAGACTATCAAATAAATGCAATTTTTACATTTAACATTTAAAATGAGTGCATATTTTGAAAGAAAATAAAACTTTCAAATTACTAGTTCGAAATGAAAGCAAGTCTTCACTTTTGACTGAAACACTTTCACTTTTTTTCTTTTTTTTTTTTTTTTTAAATATATCTGCGCCAGGCACACTTCACTCAACAAGATCAGATTCTTGGCCTTTCATTGCACTGAAAGCTCAAAACCACATATGAAAACACCTCAAAGAAGCTTCCATATGTCACTTAATACGTAACTGTTACATGATGGTGAGAGAGATTTGCATGACATAAGCAATATTATTTTAAATTAAAATCAATAGCATATAGTAAAAACACATTTGGAGTTTCAATGAAATGCAGACCTGTGCCAAGGTCATTTAGCCGGTTGCAATTAAGTACTATTTCCTTTGAGACAATTACACACAGGGCGGAGAAGATGTGCCAAGTCCATAATGGTGGTTGCATCGCTACGTCAAGCATCCATGTTTTCTGCGACATGATGTTTGTCCAACTTTGAGGGAACTCGTCTCAATTTAGACAATAGAGTTCATAGTATTCTCTTCTGGGATTTGACTCAGACAAAAAAAGCCTTCATTTCTGTTAAACTTTCCGTTGGCAATATTGTTTTTGGTGGCTTGCGAGATCACAGCCAAATGCAACTGAGGTTCCTGGAATAAACACTGCATTGAGGCAGAGGGGTTTCTTTAAAGCACTGCCATTGTCTTAATGTGACTTGAGGAGCAAACTAAGACATCTGAAGTCAAAGCACTATACATCTCTGTCACAATTACACGCTCGGATGCCAGATGTGAGAAGGCAACATCACAACCGAATCTCTCAACTATTACGCTATGATTACCCACACAAGTGCTCACCAAAGATGTACAACGCAGCATTAAGCCATGTGTTTCTGAAGAGCTTCAGCAGCTGTCGCGCTTTCCAAGTGGATTCACCTTGGGCTAAATGTCCCTTATGACAGACTGGATTGTCCATCCTTACAGAGACTTTAAAAATAATCAAACACAGTACACTGCTCAACATGATCTGGTGCGTGTCCATGTAAACCGAGCAGGCATAATCGGACGTTCCTGAATGACACACTAGCATTCATTAGTGCAATCATTTCAGCTCTTCCTGTACTTTTTGGCCCATGTAAGATGGGAACACTTCACAAACTGTAGGCTATTAATATTAAACAAATGTAACATGTCATGTATGACTTCACACAGTCCGACATCCCTGTTCAGTTTTCCCCATTATTTGCTGTTTTCTGTGGTCGGATGTGTTCTGTTGTCTTAATGTCTTCCAGTAATATTTCTGACTAAACTCAGGCCGCTCATCTGTGCTGACTGTTTTGAATGTTCTTGCATGTATAATTGGGAATAATGGGCTGGTCGTTTCTACCCTCGTTTCCTGTTTTTTAGTCCTACTGACACATGAATTGATGGTGACTCATATTTTTTCCTATAGGCAGCAACGAGATTAAATGTGTTTAACAAATCAACAAATAGAGACATATCCTGCTTCTTACATTTGTTCAAGAGATCTCAACATTCTCTCAGACTGTGCTCACGATTTGCCAAGAAAAGTCAGATCTCAGAACTCAAATATTTTGCTTCAAATACTTAGTCCAAATAATTTTGGTATACTATGTATATATATAATACTTTCATAAGTGACAGAAAAGTCGTATAATGTGATTTAAAATAAATCCGCAGCACCTGAAAATATAGGCTCACTACCGTCAACATAACCAACATGACAACCTGCTTGTACAGAGAGCGTGCTGTGGACTATTTTCAAGCGCTGTGTAATATCATTGCGCTGCTGCACCCATACGGCAGCAAAGTTCCTTGATTATTGCGCAGGAATGAGCTCTATGCTAAGCTATGCTAAAAGTGCCACTGCCAGACCTGGAGATCGGCTGAATGGAATCGAAAACGGTAAAACTCAACTGTTCCACTCTAGGGGATTTGGAAAATTAGCTTTTTTTCAAAAATAGTGGCGTATTCCTTTTGGTCGATCGGATCACAGGTGGATGAGGCTAAATACAGGTGTAAACGGGGTCTAAAATGTAATGCAAAAGGTTCAACCCGGTGCTCAGGTAGAGTTAAATAGTCCGTAATAGGTGCTCTTGGGGTAGGGGAAAATCCAATGACACAAAAAAGGCAGGTCCCAGGCATTCAGTCAGACGTAAAAAGCGGAGAAAAAATGAATTAAAAAGCCTTTATTTGGAATGGCTTAAGTCATTTTTTTTAAAATACAAGAGCCAACATGTTTCAACCAACAACTGGTCTTCTTCAGGGCAAAGCCAACGCCATCGCTTTGCCCTGAAGAAGACCAATTGTTGGTTGAAACATGTTGGCTCTTGTATTTAAAAAAAAAATGACTTAAGCCATACCAAATACCAAAAAGGCTTTTTAATTAATTCCTTCTCCGCTTTTTACGTCTGACTGAGTGCCTGGGACCTGCCTTTTTTTGGGGTCTAAAATGTTTTGAGCTTGTCCACTTTCGACCACTTCCAGAGGTAGTCGAAAACGTGTTTAACTGGATTGATTTCATAGAGTATACACTCATGTGGTCTAATGCGTTCGAACCTAGCCTGTAGCACTCCTCTCAGAATCTGAAGCCAATGCGCCTCGATCGCCCCAGGTGGTTGGTCCCCGCCCCTCCTTTTTTTTCTAATGGATGTGAGACAAACTAAACAATCAAATTACACTTCAAATAATTTTTTCCAAAAGTTGGTTTCTGTCATTGTAGGCAGTTTTTATCACGATGATTTCATTTGAAGTGTTCGTTTTTTAAATAAGTTTAGTTTTAGTTAGTATTTTGATGCTATAAAAACGGGGGGTATTACGTCATGATTGACAGCTGAGATTGACAACTTCTCTGAGTGAAGTGACTGACTTTTTTCGTGATTTTTGGGAGGAGATTGGCGCTTTAGCTTTATTTTCTACATTTCCATAACTGTTTATTTCACACCGACATAATGAATTGTTCTTCATCTGCGAGAGTGGGGGCGGGCTTTTGATATCGCGGCTATACTATGCTCTCTACTGCGCAGACTCGGTACCAAATCTGTGCAAATGTCAGCGCTATATTCGGACCTCCGGAGGCTTCAGTTACTTCAGCGGTTAAATAGGCGGTTAAATCAGTTACCATATTTTTTTACGGTCTATGGTTCGAACAGATGAAAACTCTGTTTACTGACCTGACAAGTAAACGTTATGGGAAACGCGCTAGCCATACTATATTTAAACTATACTACTACTACACACCACCAGAGGCGCTAGGGTGCTGAGGTGGTATATACCCAGGTGGGTAGTAGAGTTAGCCAGATTTGTTGGACCAAGGAAGCATGTCTTACCTGCTGTGTTGCCACAAACCGCTTTGAGTCCTGATTGGGAAGCTTTGGTTTTAAGCTCATTCAAAGTAAGGAGTATGTTATTTGCTTTTTCTTCATTTTTTCTTCATGTTTTCTGGGGTGATTTTGTTGTATTGATTTGTAATCATTGCACATGCTTTTTGGGGTTATTTGAGATTGTTTCACTACTGATGTTTAGTTTATATTTTCTGTTGTAGGACTCTTTGTTGCTAGCATTCATACCACTTCCCGTGATTGCTTGGATTGCAATTCATTATTTGTGTCATTTCTCTGCCTTGTGGATCTCTTGGATCTTATGCACAAAGGAGTGTAAGGAATACCTGCACGCTGGATTTATTTTACCATCATCTACATTTTCACCAGACTGTCTTTCGCATCTGTAGACTAGGCCTATATCCTATAAGACTTTTACATTAAGTACATCTTGAACACTGTTGAGTCCATCTTAAGCTGGTTTTCTCTCACCAAAACTTGCAAAGACTATATTTATATAGGGTATTTATAGCCAAGCCTGCTTACATCTACAGTTTTTCTTTCTTGTATGGTCATTGTGTGTTTTGTTCAGTATCCATTGTTGGTGTATTATAGTTATAATTTGTTTGGTTTGTTTATTTGGGTGTTTAGATAAAGTTGCAAGAACACGTGTTTATTGCCTGACATTTTCGTGTGATTTATACTGGGTTTATATTATGGCTATGAAAAAATAAGTTGGTGGTTCCCTTCCATAAAATCAGACTTATAGCAGTCTTAGACTTAAAGTAGTTAAGGCAGTTATAATACCATTTTGAAAATGCCAAAATGGAAATTGAAAATGGGTTTGAGAAAAATGAGCTGGTTTGTGTGTGTCTCCTTTAAATGCAAATGAGCTGCTGCTCCCCACCCCAGGGGGCGGAGCCTTCACAGTTTGTGACCACCAGTGAACCCGTAAATGAGAACATGAAACATTCAATGGCGGCGCCAGGATTTTTTTATAGGGGTGGCCGGGCAGGGGCCAGCAACCAGTCTGGGGTAGCACAGAAATCTTCATTATTTCAACATAAAAATGAGTTACTATAATAGTGTACTGTACTAGTACTGGGCGGATAGTAGTTAATTAGATCATGGATACTACCATGGAATACATATTTTTTTTGTGTTGTTCCTCACCTCCAGGCATATTAATAAAGGGGCTCACATTATAGAGTTCAACTGGCTCAATCAGCTTGGTTCTGGTTCTCAAAAACCCAATAGCTTGTTCTTCATTGTTGCATCTTCATGGAGGAGACATGCAGATAACTAGGCTACATATAGCCCAAATTATTCAATCATCATTGAATTTTATGTAATCAATGAACACTAACAATTCTGAGTTAGACTGTAAGGACTGTTTCCAAAACTTGCAACTGAAAATATAAACACTGAATGATTAACTCTCTATATTAGTTGTCAAAATAAATAAATGCAACAATTCTATCATAAATTAAACTCAGTACAAATGGAAAAAAGTGTGTTTTCTATTGAAACCCCATGTGCAAGAATGTAAATAAGGGCGGAAGTCAGCATTTTATTAAAGCAAAATTAGCATCTGTCTTCTAGTTCAAATGCACAATGCTCACATTTATTTGTGCATTAAAAAAATGCATATCAGCTTGCCCCTTATATTGTGATCTCACATGGCAGAATATTTTATTCCAGAGACATGTGATCCATATTTAAGGAATTTAATTCTTGATATCAACAATTAAATTCATGAATTCGATCTATCTCAGGATGGTGAAAATGACATTGTTCTACTCTCCTTCATAGCGGTATCAAGCTTCGCCTTTGTAATTGTTTTGAAAATGCAAACATGTACATATTGTGGCTTTAAAGTAAATATGGTGAATTTCGATTTCATGTTGACTTATAACAGAAGTTATGAAAGACCCACTTCTGAGCAATACCACATTCCTCTGCTCTGGGATGTTACCATCATTTCAGCAAAGTTAAACACTTTCCAAAACATTTTATCATGTTGTTTGTGACAACATTAAAAAAAAGCCTTGGATAAAGGGGAAAAGACAATAACACCATCAAAAAGCCATTTAAAAACAATTACACAACATTACACAGAGTGATGCAGAAATACACAAACACAAACCAATTTCATTACACCAGTAACTGCTCTGTTTTTGATACTGGGTCACATATGGCGGTAGTGTGGGCGGACGGGTCATCAAACAGAACGCCCTGCAGATTTGCCATCCATTAGACGGAGTGTGAGAGATCCCCTTCATGTTGACAGCACAACGCTACACGTGTGTTCGAGTTGAAGCTGACCCTGAACAACCACATTTTTAAAGGTGATTTATGATTCGCTAATGCCAGAAATGATGATTTGGTGAGCCAGGCACTTCATCATGTGGAAAAAGGCCACAAGGAGGCTAAAGGTCACACTGAAAGTCCACCGGAGATGTGGTTTAACACAAATAAGTTTCTGTAGGTCAGTGTAACCGACTATAATCGAATCCGAGAGCAACAGGTAATTCATGTGCTGATGGGGAAAAGAAAGACTAACAAAAATGAATAAAATCAACACCAGTCCTGCAAACATTCACTACTTTTCAAAAGTTTGCGGTAAGTGTGATTTTTTTTTTTTTAAGAAATAAATGTTTTATTCTGCAAGGAATCATTTTTAATTTGCACCAAAAGATTTCTATTCCAAATAATTGCTGTTCTTTCTATTGATCAAAGAATAAAAAAAATATTAAGCAGCACAACTGCTTTGAACATTGATAATAAAAATAAATGTTTCTTGAGCATCAAATCAGCATAATGATTTCTGAAGGATCATGTGACACTAATGATGCTGAAAATTCAGCCGTCATCACAAGAATAAATTCAATTTTAAAATTTATTAAATCCATTATTTTAAATAGTAATATTTCACAGTATGTGTTTTTACTTTGCTTTTGATCAAATAATTGTAGCCATGGTGAGCATGACTTCTTTCAAAAACATACATTTTACCACCCCAAAAGTTTTGAACTGTACACTGTAAAACATTTTTTGCTGGTTTAACGTAAAAAAAAGTAAGTAACCTGGTTGCCTTAAAATTTTGATGGAAATTGGTTTAATAAATAGCAACATAGAAAAATATTATTGTATCTGAACCACATAAATAAAAAAAATGTTGTGATAAATCATGAAAATAGCACAATTTGGCATGTTTCACTGCATTATTACAAAAAAAACACAATTACGCAATATGCTTACAAAATCTTTTAATAATATTTGAATAAAGGGTGATGTCGATTCTCAAAAACGTTCACTGTATTAACAAATGTTTTAATTTCAATGAACTCAAAATTTTAAGGCAACCAGGTAACTTACTTTTTAAATATTTTTTTTACAGTGTAATGTAAGTGCTTCCATCAAATCTCTAAAAAGGCAGTTAGTGTATCCAAGCCGATTATTATGGTGTGTAAAACATACGTACTATTGCTCATTCTTTCGTTTAGTGACAAGTGATTTTAACAAACCTGTAACCCTAACTATTAAACTTTGGCGTGTACTTCTTCGTAGATGTGTCACTAAAAGCAAAAGAAGCTAATGAAGGTGCTCCAGCTCTTTCTAAATCATCATTTCGACCAATCAGAGCTGTCTAACGCACCCACAGTTAACGCCAGTGGCCTGCCACGTAATTATTGCATTTGCTAATCTATGTATTTATCAGCCTATTCAAACACATGGACCCATTTCTCGCAGACAAATAAAGGAAAAAGCGGCGAGCGAGAAAATGTGCAATCTGCTTCATATAATTGACTTTAGCCGCTGGCCAAAGGAGGCCCATTTCTTAAACATATAACAGGGGTCATGATGTACTCTGAACACTCCATATGCTCCTTATATAAATCTCTAACCGCAAATAATAGAGTTTGTATGTAGTATGCAGTTAAATGGGAACATGATTTTGTTGAAATTAAGTTAAAAACACATTTATCAATTTATGCTGAACACATATGCTAATGTTATTTTAAAGAAAGACCACTATCAGAGAGAAAAAAGACATAACAATGGGCATCGGTCCATTAAATAACAAGAAACAAGCTGTACCTTTAGGGTTATATCCATATTTTCTTTGTGGTAGGTTTTTTTGTTTGTTTGTTTTCTCCAAGACTGACAGAGCCATATAATACTTTTAGCATATTTTAGCATCTCTTTTAAATAAACGGTCAGGTTTTGCACCTACATCTATAAGAAATCCACCTCATTGTGATTGAGCGGTCCAAATTTCTGATCACCCAATAGCATCGATGACATGTAAATATGCAAATATGCAAAAGTTGTGAAAGTGCAGAATGAGTCATTGTTGCGACTTGTTTCAGTGGAATGCTTTTGGACTAGAGGTCAAATACAAGCGAAGTGACCTTTAGGCTCATCTGATGTCTATGTTATCAGCTTTGAATCCCACAACCCATAAATTCTGATACAGATGGCCCTGAGGAGGGTGAAGAGAATGCTTATGATGGCCAAAAAAGACCACAGATTATTGAATTATTGAGACGTCAGAAAGGCCTGCCGGTCAGTGTGGAAGCAGAGCAGATGCCGATAACAGCGTGTGTCATGATGTGTACAATAAAATATGCCAGTCAAGAGCAGAAAACAGATCCGGTTTGGGGAAAATACCGTGCAGGTATGCGCCCTCCTCTCATGCATGTTTACAAAGCGCATCCATCTCCTCAAGTGAACTTGGATGGGCGTATCGTGATCTAAACCTTCAGCTTTCACAAAAGATTTGTCAGAGACATGAAACACTGACAAACCTTTAGTAAAAGGACCAAAATAAAGCTATGCACAATGCAATGATGAATTAACCAGCATATGTATTAATTCAATTACAATTTAATTGATTGACAGCTCGGATACAAAGCTTCTGTTCACTGAAAAAAAAGACTTTTACTGCTTGTTCAAATTGCTTAGTTAAAATGACACAATTGCTATTCGTTTTGTCCTAACTTAATTTGATTGTGTTCAGTCCACTTAAATATATTTCAAACTGAAGTTTACTTAATCCGTTTGTGTTGAGATTACATGAATGATTTGTGTTATCACCACCAGTGTGTCCTTGAGCAAGGCACTTTACTCCATGTTGCTCCAGGGGGATTGTCCCTGTAATAAGGCCACTGTAAGTCGCTTTGGATAAAAGCGTCTGCCAAATGCATGAATGTGTTGCATTTACTGAAACTGGGCGGGGCTTGTTAGCATGCTTTGCATATGGCTAAATCAAGAGAGAGTAAATGTTGTTATTTTATGTATTTTTGAGCAAGATGAGAAAGGGAGAGACTTGATCGTGTTTAATATTCAATTATGTTGGAATTATTAGAACGGAATTGCTTAGGCTGCGGACTAAAACAACTAATTTCACAACGGCTTTGCTGAAGGAGCTTTAAATGCTTAGCATTTAAGAAGCTAATGTGTGTTATTGCTAGCTAAAAGTTTGTCAACTAGCTAGTGCAGTATATTATGATTCAGTTGTGTAACATTAAAATATATGAATTTGAAGTGGATGAATGAATATATAAAACTGAATGCCTGAATCATGTCAGGGAGCCATTTAAATTCACTTTGAGACTATTTAATTAACTCACTTAAAAGGAATTCATTCATTCATTCTATGATGTTGAAGTTAAATGAACAAATTATGTTTGTTTAACTTAATTGATTAATGTGTGACCGATGTACACACTTTTTTTTCAGTGTTCTGTTATCAACCCCAAAGCTCCACCTGCATTATGTTTCGTCCAGTATCTACCGGACGACGAAACATGTTCCTCACCTCTGCCTGCTACCTATTCATTTTTACGACCATAAATATGACATATATTTATTGAAAGACTGGAATATTTACATTAAAATGCCTAAATGAAAATGCATTTATTCAGGTTTACCTTGTAAAATGGTTACAATCAGTGGTGAGACAAGATATTTGATGACTTTAGATGGGCATTTTGTTGCTCTTGTTGCACTAAAACCAGTTTTTTTTTTTACATTTTTTTTTTTTTATATTTGTTGGTGATTGTACTACAATAGTACTTGATGCATTGAGGCTTATATCCATATATAATCTGTAAAGTTTGTCATGCTTTGTAAATTAATATTGATATGAACTTTAAGTACTCACTTTAAGTTTCCAGTCCAGCTATCAGGTTCAGGCAAATATATCACACAACAGTCTTTAATCTTTGTAGACCATTAAAAAATGTGTGCCCCCGTGAATATATACACTGAATATGTATATTATCACTTGAATCCACAAGAAACATGCAAGTTGCCACCCCTCATAGTTCTCATGCCACCACCTTGCCACCCCATAAATCATTTTCTAGATCTGCCCCTGAATCAAGGAAAGACAAAAAAGCATTAGAAAAAGCTGGAAAAATGGTGAATGGCATGGACGGACGGACGCAAACAAACGAACAAACAAATGAATAAAGTTCCTGTTGTGAAAGTAATCATAAGCCATACAACTAAAGACAACCACACTCATGTATGGTGTATTATAAGGCAATATTCTTTATAAAATTGCTTTGGAACAATTATGTGAGAAGCACAAAACATTTAAAGTTTAATTGAGCACACTTAAATTGTGCCAAAGAAGGTGACAGCATGGTCATAAATGAAGAAGAAAAACTTTCAGATTACTTATGAGTTTGAACGGTTTGTTGTAAGACTGTGGTGGAAAAGCTGGAGGGAAAACAAAACAAAAAGACAAATGTAAGAAGGGTAAGAAAAGGGTAAAAACTCTTTTCCCACAGGTGTGGTGGGACCGCAACATCCACATGGAGCCCAAAAAGAGGCCCTAACTAATGAAGAAAACAAAAGAAATGAAAGATCAAAGGAGGAAAAAATAATATTACCTAACCGCATTAAATACAATTAGATAAAGATTGGCTAGACAATACTGTGTTCTGACCACCATAGAGTCACACTGATCCACCACAAGAGCTTTCACCATCTCTACACCACCACTGCAGCTGCGATCAATGAATGTTCGTGAGTTCTCATTGGTGCAGGGGGAGTGGGAGGAGCCTAGCACATTCATCCAATGACAGAGCAATCAGGGGCTGCGTCCGAAAACTGGAAAATGCTGCCTTTGGAGGACACATTTCAAGGTAGGAAGGCTTCAAGGCTTCACTTCCTGCCTCCTGAGATGCCTTTATCTTATGGATTTTTGAAGGCAGCATAGATGTGTCCTTCACCTTTGCTTTCCCACAATCCTGTGCGTTCCATTCTGTGACAGTTGAGCTAGAAAAGAAAGATGGCATCTGAAAGTTGCGGTTGCTGGTCAGTTTGTGTGTAAATGTACGTTTTTGACCAACGGTTTCCACTTCTGATGTCATTTCTAGCGAGAAACTACTAATGTAGTAATTAAATATTCGCTTGGTTCTCACCAAAGCTTGTGCTATTTTGCTGTAGATCATTAAACTGCTATGCTGCCTCAGAAGTGTTTCATGAGGTGCCTTCGTGCGCTTACAAGTCATTGCCTGATAAGGCAGCGAGGCAACAAGTCAGCTGCCTAGGTTTTCGGATGCAGCCAGGCTCATCATGTAACAGGTTGATCACCTAAAAGAATGCATGATGAGACACTTCAGCTATAGTTGCTAATATTCTCAGAGCCGGCCTAAGGCATAAGCGAACTAAGCGGCTGCTTAGGGCCCCCTTGGCCACCAGAGGGCCCCCAAGAGCACAATAAATTACTCTCCGGCAAAGTTATTTTATGATGATTGAAATCGCGAAATGGCCTTAAACAATTATTGCAATAAATTGCAAAAAGTTTTCTAATATATGCACGGATTGATTCGGCGCCATCGGCTGGACACTATTTGCTTGTTAGTCAGGATTCATCAAGTCCAAAGAGTGGAAAAATCGGCGCTAAATGTCAGTTGCCCGCTAACCTTTTTATGAATGGATGGATTTGAGAATGCGCTATGTGGTTTAGTGCGAATATATTGTCTGACGTGCTGCATGTTTTGGACAGAGTAGACAGCATAGCTTTTAGTTTCTCCCTTGAAATTATAAGTTGTGTAGCCTACATTTTGGAAGTTTTTATTTAGAAAATAAAAAGGTTCTTTCTACACAGTCGAATGGAATACAAAAAATAACATTTTGTTTCCGCCAAAATAAAAGCTCTGTTTAATGTTTGAAAGAAATCAACATTTCTTGTTTTTAAAATAAGTCTCTTCTTCTCACCAAGGCTGCATTTATTTGATTAAAAAAAACAGTAAAAACAGAAATATTGTAAAATAATATGATGTAAAAACAGCTGTTTTCTATGTGAATATATAGTAAAGTGTAATTTATTCCTGCATGTGATCAAAGCTGAATTTATCATCATAACTCCTGTCTTCAGTGTCATATGACCCTTCACAAATCATTCTGATATGATGATTTGATGCTCAACAAACATCTATGATTATCAGTGTTGAACAATGTTTTTAGGATTTTTTTTAAAAGCTTTCTATTTCAGAGACTTGTTCTTTTGAACCTTCTATTCATCAAAGAATCCTGGGGAAAAGTGAGCATATTCAGCATAAGAGACTACTTTTAAAAAAAGTACATATCCCAGTGTGAACTATATTGTAAGACTTACTGTAAGACTTTGAATATTAACGCCTGATCACTCCTGTGGGTTTGCTACTGTTACAATTAAAAACCTTATAAGGATAAAAACATGACAGGCAGACATGATGTAACCAACACAACTACAACTAATACAATTTATACTGGGTTTGCAAATGATCAAGAATTGACAATAGTCAACCGTATTGGTGGCACAGAGGGGCCCCCAAATAAAATTCTGCTTAGGGCCCCATAAGGCTTGGGCCGGCCCTGAATATTCTCAATATGTGATCGGAGAGGTCAAATCCACCTGGAGCACAGAAGACAAACATCATTTACTAAATACACATCTGTACCAAATGAGCTCAAATCTGTCTGCCCTTTAGTCTAAGCCCTAGACATTACACTAATCAGCCTGAAAGAAGTGCAGCTTTAGGGGTGATGAGTGCTGGAGTCCAACATGTCGGCTGCTTCAGAGCTGGTGTGTGTTTACTGTTTGTGGTTGAGCTTTACAGAGGATGCAACACTGTTTACAGAGGGGCTTAAGCTGCAGATGACCCGAGCTCAGAAGAGAGACCGCTGGCACATGATCATAAAGCATTTAAATATCATCTTACTAAGACATTTTTAGGAGATATAGAGTGACAACTCATATTTATATGCATTTTATGTGTTATAATGATCTCATTGATCTACATTACCAGCTATTAGAATTTCATCTTACTTTTTGGCTATATATATTATCAACACATGCACCAAATTGCATATTCTTGCTCAGTTTTGGCCTTTGAATAAATTTGAGGTGTTTTTTTTCTCCTCTAGTATGAGCTCCATATTATCCTCATACAAACAGCAATAAAAGCTAGGGGTCCGCTCTTTGTATGTCGCTAACTCAGTTAGCAGGATTTTATTGTGGATGATTTGGCAGGATCTTGGATTGTTTGGTTATTCTACACTCATCCTGGACTTGCTGTCATAGCAACAGGTCCGTAAACTTAAACCTGCTCGGGAGCAGCTTATTTCAAGTAAACAGGATTAGATTGCAGCGTTGATATTTAAAATCTGTCCCAGCTATACTGCTACTTTATTACAACCTTACTGAACCAGGGGCAATAATCATTTTAAATAATAATAATATAAAAATGAATTGCTAATTACAACAAATACTAGAAATCGTGAATATAAATAATTGGCAATCATGTTTTAATCATGCATTGCTGATCGTGGTTTTGAGTATTGATGCATCTGCCCTCTTCAGGGAACACAAGAACACGCAGTAATCTCAGACTTAATCCAGATATTTTAATCAAATCTGCAAATTCATTTGAATAACCAAATTAGCCAGAGATCAGTTCTCATGATTAGAAGATCTGGCATCTGTCAAGTCATCTTAAGCGAGGTACGAAGAACGGACCTTTGGTGTATCAAATATGATACTCAACAGCAAAAAATAAAACAAAAAAACATATTTAAACTTTTTTTATTTTGTCTAAAGGTTCAATTAATTGTTCCATTTAAAAAATAAATAAATAAATTATATATATATACCGATCAGGCATAATATTTTGACCAACATTATTGTGTTGGTCCCCCTTTTGCTGGCAAAACTGCCCTGACCCAACGAGGCATGGACTCCACTAGACCCCTGAAGGTGTGCTGTGGTATCTGGCACCAAGATGTCGAGGTGGGGCCTCCATGGATCGGACTTGTTTGTTCAGCACATCCCACAGATGCTCAATTGGATTGAGATCTGTGGAATTTGGAGGACAAGTCAACACCTCAAACTCATTGTTGTGCTCCTCAAACCATTCCTGGACCATTTTTGCTTTGTGGCATGCGCATTATCTGCTGAAAGAGCCACAGCCACCAGGGAATACCGTTTCCATGAGAGGGTGTACATGGTCTGCAACAATGCTTAGGTAGGTGGTACATGTCAAAGTAACTCCCACGTGGATGGCAGGACCCAAGGTTTCCCAGCAGAACATTGCCCAAAGCATCACACTGCCTCCGCCGGCTTGCCTTCTTCCCATAGTGCATCCTGGTGCCATGTGTTCCCCAGGTAAGCGACGCACACGCACCCGGCCTTCCACGGGATGTAAAAAAAAACGTGATTCATCAGACCAGGCCACCTTCTTCCATTGCTCTGTGGTCCAGTTCCGTGATACCGCTTGCTGCCACTTTCAGCGGTGGACAGGGGTCAGCATGGACACCCTGACTGGTCTGTGGCTATGCAGCCCCATACGCAACAAACTGAGATGCACTGTGTATTCTGACACCTTTCTATCAGAACCAGCATTAACTTCTTGAGTAATGTGAGCTACAGTAGCTCGTCTGTTTGATCGGACCACACAGGCCAGCCTTCGCTCCCCACGTGCATCAATGAGCCTTGGCCGCCCATGACCCTGTCGCCGGTTCACCACTGTTCCTTCCTTGGAGCACTTTTGACAGATACTGACCACTGCAGACCGGGAACAGCCCACAAGAGCAGCAGTTTTGGAGATGTTCTGACCCAGTCGTCTAGCCATCACAATTTGGCCCTTGTCAAACTCACTCAAATACTTACACTTGCTCATTTTTCCTGCTTCTAACACATCAACTTTGAGGACAAAATGTTCACTTGCTGCCTAATATATCCCACCCACTAACAGGTGCCGTGATGAAGAGATAATCAGTGTTATTCACTTCACCTGTCAGTGGTCATAATATTATGCCTGCTCTGTGTATTTCTAACTATTTCATATGTCACTTTAGAGAGTTAAAATCCTTTCTTTCCCACAAGGTCTGCATGTATGATTGATTACAACAAAAATCTGAATTGTTGATTATTTTCCTTGAAGTTTAATTGTGATGATTCATTTTATATAACATTTTACATTATTGTGTGTAAGGAAAATGCTGGTTGTTTATGCAAGCTACACACCCAACACAAGATGACCCATTTATAGGGACATTAGTGGACATCTTAAACATTACAGCATTCAGTTTACAGTAGCTGATCACCAAGGGAAAGTGTAGAGGAGTGGAAAAGGCTTCTTGTGTATACAGAACAGAAGACATGATTTATATATCAGCTATCTGAATGTATACACATCTACACTTCCTCTAAATACATGTTTATTCGGTAATGGTTGCAGTGGTAGAAAGGTCAAACTGACTTTAAATTTCATTGATACTCTCTTAAAAAAAATAAAGTTTTTTTATTTATTGGAGTTGATGGTCCCATAAAGAAGCATCAATGGAAACTTTCCACTGTACAAAAGGTTCTTTATTGTAAACATATCCTTTAGATTATATCAAATGTTCTTTTAAGAACTGTTCACTGAAGGGTTATTTGGGAAACCTAAAATAGTGGTATCGCTACCAAAACACCCTTTTGGAACCTTTATTTTAAAATACTAAATACTCATGAAAAACAACGCATTTCCTCCCCTTAATATTAGATAAGGCTTATAACATGACTGTGCAAAACTCTTCAATGACTTTGAAGAATGAAGTTATTTAGGAGTTTGGCAATCGTAATGTGTGTCCAAGTGATATAAATAAATACAATATCGACTGAAAAAAAAAACACTTTTCGGGGGTTGCAAATGATGCACACTTGGTGTGTAATTGATACTGTGTCTGTGTATTTTATTCCCAAAATACAAACGCAACTGACTCAGAAAATCATTGAAGGCAGTTTATAAACTGAAGAGAAAAAAAGTTGAGTAAACCAACATTTTGATCAGTTTATCAAAAATTATTCTAAACCATCTTAAAAATCTTCCAGGAACCTGATGTACGGCATGGAATGTTCTTCAAAAGCATATTTCTAAAGAAATGAGATGAACATATTTGTGGCTTAAAAGCAAAGAATCCCATTCCATACGTGCTAAGCACTGGAGACCACTCCATGTCCTTCACGGCTCTTACCCCAGCGACCTCCATCTCCTCAGGGGGAGCAGCTGTGTCTCTGTCCCGCGTCTGTCTCCTCAAGTCTGGGATTTAAAGGGTGCCCCTTCGTACCCCCTGTGTCTGACAACTGCTGAGTTGAAAGTGAAGGCCTTGCTGCGTTTGATTAAGTTATTTGCTTGCTATAGCACAGGCTAAAGGAAGTTCCCTACTGCCAACTCCTGTCAACAATCTGTGCTCCGCAGAGCAGACCGCATGTCACAAACACAGGCCACCAGCATGTACATCTGACATCAGACATACAAATGGATCCAGACTGAGTATGTAGATCAAATCTTTTAGTCTATGCTGATTTACTTGATGTTTTGAAACATTTTAGCGCCCCTACCATACCATTCAATAATCACAATGTGCTTTCTGCTTTGTTCAAATTCTGTCAAACATTTTTCAATTTTTTTAAACAATAAATACCATTTGCCGCTCTGTGGCGTGATAATCTCTTCATCTTTACTACTAGGTACACCATGGAATAAACATGTATGAACATGAATTTACAGAAATCCGTATCATATCTTGAGTAATCGCTAACTCAGCGTTTCAATCGCAGAAAGACAACAAAAAAAAAATCTTGTAAACAGTGTTATACGTAACATTACATTTACCTCAGGAAAGTTCTTATTATAATAACTGCCTTATGTGCATTTAAATGTTTGTTTACAAATCATTGTACATTTTAACCCTTAGGACAACCCTTTCCCCCCAAAAAAATTCTGTTTTTTCCTTTTTAATTGTTTTGGACTGCATTTCAATGGTTCAATTAAATTCTAGTAATAAAAAAAAAGTATAAATTGAAATTATGAAACATACAATAGATTTATTTATTTATTTTTAATCAAAATCTATGTTTTCTCTTTTAAGTGTTATGGATAAAAACATTTAAATTAATTTTTAATAATTATAAATTAAATGTCTAATTAATTTAATTAATAAAAACGACAAATTTTCAGGGCCCTGAAATAATAGGGTTCTATGAAATGTTTTATTTATTTTTTTCAGAAATTCTGCGTTGTGTATTTTATTTTTTTCTGGCAATCAAATGAAGGCATAACACATTAATTTAATTTATATTTTAATCATATGAGGTTATGAGGTTTATTGCACACATTTTTTAAAATAATAATTAATTATTATTATTATTATTATTATTAGCGTTAGTATTATTATTACATTGAGACGTTATTACATTGTAGATAGATTCTACTGTACAGCACATCAGTAATATATTTCTATCACAATTTCTTGTTAAACCGAACTTTTATTTTGACGGGTTGCCCATGAAGACCTTTGAGTTTATGTGTGTTTATGATATGACGATAGTTTTTCTCAAATGAAACGGTAAAATGCTTATGAAGTGACTCTGGAGATTAAATCCATGCATTCATGTCCTCATATAGCGTGAGGTGGCAGAGTCTGAAAACACAGCGAGCGTCAGGCGTGCTTCAGTGTGTGTGTGTGTGTGTGTGTGTGTATGAGAGAGAGGTAAATAAAACCTTTCATTAACACAGAGATTCATATTTAAATAGTCTTTTCGTGGTGTTATATTCACAAACACTAGTCTATATTACGATTTGTTTCAAGTGTATTGACCTGCTTTTTATTAATCAAAAATGCGACAAATTCAGTGAGATTCCGCGTTATACAGTCAATTCTGTTTTTCAGGTGAGGTCAAACTCGTGAGAACCGAAGTGCATTATGGGTGGAGCCGCCATTTGTAAGGTACCAATGCTGGGAGTTCTGTTGTTAAGAGAGTTTTAGTTATTCTGTCCATCTTTTCATAGGGCCTAGAAATCATAGGTCCCTCCCTACTTAATATTACAGCAATGTACCAACTGAAAGTTACCTTTTTAGTTGAGAGCATTAGTTGAGAAAGATTGTTTTCCTTAAGAAAAATTTACATGTTTTGTAATTGATATTTAATGGAATCAATATCGAATCTAATGAAATAGAATCACAAGCTTGTGGGTTTAAAGTGTGTATTGAATTAAACCAGAGAGTTTAAATCTGTTAAGGGCTTACCTTTACATACTATAAAGTGTATACATGAGGTTTCCTATGTTATAAACTGGATCTGCCTCATTTAGCAAGAATGTACTCAAATTGAGTGGTCTAACCTCACAATAACAATCTGGAAAAAGTGCATTTAAATCTGAAAGACCATGTGAGATAAACCACGCTGTGAACTAAAAAAAAAAAAATTTTGTTTTACATGCTGAAATGATTTTTTTTATATATATATAACATTTTTATAGCAATAGTTTTCATCAGCAATAGTTCAGCCTCACTATAAAAAATTCTGTCATCATTTAGTTACGCTCAAGTTTTTCCAAACCTGTATAAATGGGGTTTTCTTCTGCTGAACACAAAGGAAGATATTAGGAATAATCTTTGTAACCAAGCAGATTTTGGCAGCCACTGACTACCATAGTGGGGAAAAAATACATAACTATCCCTTGAACTATCCCTTTAAACCAGCCAAAAGTGATTTCTAGCTGGCCGTTAGTTTTAGGTTTATGTGGATGGTCCACCAGCTCTGGTTAGAGTAGACACAAAGTAGGGATTTGATTATCCATGTTTTACATTTATGCATTTGGCAGACGCTTTTATCCAAAGCAACTTACAGTGCCCTTATTACAGGGACAATCCCCCTTGGAGCAACATGGAGTAAAGTGCCTTGCTCAAGGACACACTGGTGGTGATCGCTGGGATCAAACCAACAACCTTCTGCGTATCAGTTCCATGGTTTAACCCACTGGATCACCATCTGTTCAAACGCTTGACCACCTTAAGCAAGTTTGATTTTTCTAGTAGGGAGTGTATTCAAATAAAGTTGACATGACATCTAACAACTATATTTCTTCAGGGTAAAATCCGGACAGTTTGACATCATTTAGTCTGCAGATCCAAGGGAAGGTAGAGCCTCAGGAGAGAGAAATGGAGAAGTTCTGCGCTGGCGTACAGTTTCACCTTACTTGCTACAGGTCAGTACAATAGCCTGGTCTAATTATGTCCTGCAGGTATTGTCTGAATGGAAACCAAAATCAGATCAACTATTCAATCTGTGAACAGTTATGACAGAGTCATCCAGTACTAACAATAACAGTAATAAAATTTAGTTATTAATATAAAAAGCAATTTTTCAAGGCCTGAAGGTAAGCCTAGTGTATATGACATACTGATGAAGCTAATGAAAGTTTCAGATGGCTCTATCAGAAAAGTCAACACAGATGGCCTGGACTGCAAGCCTTTGCTCAAGCCTCATTTCTGAGTCATGCCAAGAAATAACATAGAAAAAAGACACTAATTCAACAAACTGCGTGCATAGAACAGAAGTGCTAACGATGCATATGTGTGACAGAAGACACAACCAGAGCTCTTCCATTATTTGCTTTCACTTCATTCTGTGTGCATGATATGGGATTCTGTCTGCAACAATGGAAAGAGGGCATGCAGATGTGCAAAACAACGTTTTCCCAGGTTCGTCCCTCTGAGCCCAAGTGCTGGCCACCACATTTGCCTTCCAAATCACTCCATCTGTTCTCAAATATTCATTCCATACTACACCTATTAGAAAATGCCTTTTTTAAAGCCACTGAATGAAAGCCAATGAATGAACGAACAATAGAACAAATGAAGATTAGAAAGAATTAACAATATATTAAAGCAATATGCCCACTGTGGTTTACAGTGAATTTATTGTTACTGAAAACGTCTGAAACCCCACACGTTTTTCATGGGGATCAGCGATAAATAGCACAATAAACCATTAGCCAGCAGAGTGAAAAGAAGAGGAATAAACACCAAACGTGTGTTCACAACACAATACAAACATTATAGCCAAAATATATGTATCAATGCAACTTTCATGAAGTAAAATCACTAAAAGCCTTCCTTCCGCCGGAAAAAGTAGTCCCTGGCCGTGAACAGCAACCACTGACCTATAGTGACAGCAAGAGAGTCTTAATGAGTGAGTCACTCAACAGAGGGGTGCAGGTACGACATCACTTTGTTGGCCAAAATGCGGAAGCGAGTTAGCTCTTAGTTTTTTAATGGGATTTTGGTTAAATGGTTGAAATAAGGACTGTGGTGAACACAAGCTGAAGACACTTTCACATTTTATTCTACGACATAAAATACAGTGGCAAGAAAAAGTATGTGAACCGCTTGCGGAATCTGTGAAAATGGGAATAATTTTAACTAAATAAGAGATATCATACAAAATGCATGTTATTTTTTTATTTAGTGCTGTCCTGAATAAGATATTTTACATAAAAAAGGTTTACATAAGCCCCATTTCCACCAAAATTACCCGGAACAATTTGTACCAGGAACTTTTTTTACAGGAACTTTTTTCCCCCCAGATCTGCTACTGTCTGCGTTTCCACTGCGGTCTAAAGTACCGTGACGATTAGGCAAATTAGTCCAGAGACGTGGGACTGCGCGCGACTGCTCCTCCCAGTCACCGACGGACAGGAATCTTTTTTGTGCGATACTGTCTGCAACAATAACAAGCAGCACTGCTTTTGCTAGTTATGTATTGGTTTACTAAAGAGGTAATTAACAAAACGGCGGAAAAGAGATGAGCACTGATACTAAAGCGTATTCTGAAAGCTCGTAAAGCTAGATTTAAAATAAGACAACGTATGTTATTATCAGCTTTTACCACCGTGCAATGGCTGAAACAACGCGTGCCATCGGACTGAAAGAGCAAGACTGATATTTACTGAATGCAGAACGAACCTCGCAAAAGACTTTTAAAAATGCCGGTTGAAATAAAATGCTGCATGAGCTCAACAAATCAGCATGTTGAGCACCCAAGTCCCACCCCCGAAAGTTCCTGAACTTTGAAAAAGTACTACCTCATGAGCAGGGCCGTTTGGAGGGGGAAATATTTACCCAGAACTTCATTTAGACCCTGGTTCCTGCGGTCGAAACACACCGAGTACCACCCCAAAGTTCCTGGGGAAAGTTCCTGCGGTGGAAACGCGGCTATATAGTCCACAAGACAAAAAAATAGCTGAATTTATTAAAATGACCCCGATCAAAAGTTTATGAACCATTGATTCTCAGTGCTGTGTGTCGTTCCTTGGATGATCCACGGCTGTTTTTTTTGTTTTGTGATGGTTGTTCATGAGTCCCTTGTTTGTCCTGAGAAGTTACACGGACCAATGTTCTTCAGAAAAATCCTCCAGGTCCTGAACATTCTTCAGTTTTCCAGCCTCTTTTGCACATTTGAACCCTCTCCAGCAGGGACTGTACGATTTTAAGATCCATCTTTTCACACAATTGATGGATTCAAACACAACTACTAAAAAAGGTTAAAACATTCACTGATGCGCCAGAAGGAAACACAATGCATTAAAGGATTAGTTCACTTTTAAATAAACTTTTGCTGATAATTTACTCACCCCCATGTCATCCAAGATGTCCATGTCTGTCTTTCTTCAGTTGAAAAGAAATTAAGGTTTTTGATGAAAACATTCCAGGATATTTCTCCATATAATGGACTTCAATGGGCTCCAAACGGTTCAAGGTCCAAATGACAGTTTCAGTGCAGCTTCAAAGGGCTTTAAACGACACCAGACGATGAATAAGGGTCTTATCTAGCAAAACGATCAGTTTCTGTGAGAAACCGAGCAGTATTTATGCTATTATTTTACCTCTTATCAGTCGAATGTGATAATCTCTGAGCGCCGCCATAACTTCCGCTAAGTGAGGTCAAATATGAGCGTGGTCATAGATATATCGATCGTAGAATCCTCATTCTACTGATCCATGCAGGCGCTAATGAGGCATCTACGTATACATCTATGACCATGCTTGTATTTGACCTCACTTAGCGGAAGTTATGACTGATAAGAGGTCAAATAATAGCATAAATACTGCTCGGTTTCTCGCAGAAACTGATCGTGTCGCTAGATAAGACCCTTATTCATCGTCTGGTATCGTTTAAAGCCCTTTGAAGCTGCACTAAAACTGTCATTTGGACCTTGAACTGTTTGGAGCCCATTGAAGTCCATTATATGGAGAAATATCCAGGAATGTTTTCATCAAAAACCTTAATTTCTTTTTGACTGCAGAAAGAAAGACATTGACATCTTGGATGACATGGGGGTGAGTAAATTATCAGCAAAAGTTTATTTAAAAGTGAACTAATCCTTTAAGAGCAAAGAGTGAAAGCTTTTGAACAGGATGAAGATGTCCAAAATTTCTTATTTTGTTTAAATATACATATATATATATTTTCATTTAGTACTGCCCTTCAGAAGCAACAGAAGAAACGTACGTATTTCCCAGAAGACAAATTAAGTACAATTTACCTTGATCTTCAAATTCAATAGGTTTGCACCCCCTGGCTCTTAATGCATTGTGTTTCCTTCTGGAGCATCAGTGAATGTTTGAACCTTTTTTAATAGTTGTGTTCGAGTCCCTCAATTGTCCTCAGTGTGAAAAGATGGATCTTAAAATCGTACAGATAACATAACCTGAAGATAACAGTGGCATTATTCATCTCGAGTTCATTGTTGATTAAATTCAGTGCAATTGTGGGGACATAACCAGAGCAAAGGCAGGAGACATGCAACAGCAAGGTCTCTAACAGGAGTGAGAAAGAGAGACCATATTACCCCTGTACTGCAATCCTTATATTGGCTTCCTGTTAAATTCTGGATAGATTTTAAAATTCTCCTGTTTGTCTGCAATTTCAGGCCTTGCTCCTCAATACATTAGCGATCTTCTCATTCCCTACTCTCCTTCTAGAGTTCTTAGGTCCTCACACCAATGGTTTTTAAAGGTCCCTCGCTGTAATTTTAAAATGAGAGGAGATTGTGCTTTTTCCGTGGTAGGTCCGAAACTCAGGAATAGTCTCCCACTCCATGTGTGTTCAGCTCCTTCGATTGCCGTTTTTAAGTCTTATTTAAAAACATATTTATTTTCTTTAGCATTTGAATAAGTATTGTTTTCTTGGGTGTTTGCAACATTAAATGTTGATTTTAATGTTTTCATTTCTGTAAAGCACTTTGGGGCAACAGCTGTTGTTTAAAAATGTGCTATATGAATAAAATGGCTTGCTTGCTTGCTACCCAGAATCCCTCCGAATGGCATAAAATGATGCTCGATGATGTAGATAGACAGACTGACAGACAAGTAGGAATGGTCAGTAGGTCAACAGACAGACATACAGACAGATAGATGATACAATGATCAATGATGGTGTTCCTAAGAAAAATGTCCAATTTTAATGCACTAGAGTGTATTGCATGTGAGCGCTAAACCCCAAATCCCCTCTTGTTTATTTATGTTTTGAGAGATGCTAGGTACAGTTTGTGTTCTGTGGCACAGGCCTGGGATCTCCCACATGGTCTAAGCACGTATATGCCAGGAGGCTTGAGCGCTCTATTTTGAAAAAGCTTTTAAACATGTAACTTGTGACCACATATATTTTGGCATAGTCCTGAAGGGTCGCCCCACCTGTGTAAACGTCAAGAACGTGGCCTTGATTACTATCAAAACAATACCATCAAAAGGGGCGGGAGTCCTACCACATTAAACGACTCACCTAAGATTCAATCTGTAACACTTTAACATGTGATGCTGTCTAACAGTGTGTAAGTGTGTAAGACTTCCACGTTATGATATGACACCGGAATCCACCATCCAAGTGTTTGCTAAGCTGTCGCAATTCAAAATGCCACCGTTAAACTCCTCAATTGGGCCAGTTACATCTGACAATACTTAGCGTTTTAGTGCCCTAAAGAGTCCCAGTCGCTTTGACTTAAATATGACTGGCAGGATTTTTAATTGTAATAAACATTGATGGCTGTGGAAGGAATGTGATGGCAGGAAAATGACGTAATGATAATTACGACAATTGGCTGATGGCACCACAAGAATGCACACAATCCCAAACCCTTCACTAAAGACCTATCCTAAGCTGTGACATGAAAGGCAGCAGGAAGAATATCAATTTCATGCGTTAAAGAGCCCTCCAAAAAAAAAATCAGGAAATAATACAAGGAAACATTTGCAGAATTTGCCAGAATAGAAAAATAGTTCCCTACATTATCATGACTATATGAATGTATCTCTTGCTAAATAATCAGGAACAAAAAAAAAGTTGTGTGTGCAAATGGTTTTGCGACTTCACTTATATCAATCAAAATGTTTCCACATGCCTACCTGTCTGAAATGCTGCTTTTCTCAAACCAAATCTGAAATTGGAGCATTAGTGGGTGAAAGAGAGTCTGGTGAAGGGGTGAATATCCGCCGGGGATGAGGGTGTGGGAAGACAGGGGGCAAGGTCAGGGTTAAAGGTCACTAAGTGTCTGGACCAGGTCAAGCGAGAGGGCAGATATCCATTAAAAGCACATCCTGTTTGTAGCTGTGACTGCAGACATACTAGAAAAGCCTGTAGATGTCACTTTAAAAAATTATCTTTTTTTTTCTGCCTTTTGATTTATATGCAGTAAATGCAATAATTTATTTGATCAATTCATAAAACAATCCTGGAAACAAATGTAGCATAGTTTTCACAAAATAATTAAGAAATAATATGTATGAATGTGTGTGTGTGTGTGTGTGTGTGTGTGTGTGTGTGTGTGTGTGTGTGTGTGTGTGTGTGTGTGTGTATATATATATACTGTATATATATAATATTTCAATTTGCCTTTTTAAAACACTTTTTGATGGCCTAAACAAATGGTTTTGAATGGATTTACTGAGAAATAATAAAATATCGCTTTACTGAATACCACCAGCAAAATCATTGTAAATGTATAGTGAATATTTACCCAGCCCTCCTGAAAATCCACAACTGCAATTTAATACAGGTTAACACAAGGGAGATATGACATCAGTGGTGTGCAATGTACTTCTGTTAAATTTAGTGGTACTCCAGAAAGAAGTAAAGGGGCACAGGTCATGTGAACTGGCTGAACTGCTCGCTGCGGTTTGTTTAGCAGAAATAATGTTCTCCGGTGTCCCCAGAAAGAGCTGTCGCAGGTGAGTCAAAGGTGGGTCAGGGGATAAGTGTCTGTATTTGTACATGTGTGCTTGGGAAACAGAAAGGAAAGCAGGCAAAAACATGGAAAAATGACAGCACTTTTCTCATGCATTTTTGGGCTTTGACTATGTGTTGTTTACACCAGACAAGTGCGAAGAGACTCTGAACATCACATACTGACAAGTGCTTTTTTGTTCCGCTTGCTGTGACATTACACCAACCAAAACGATAAGCCAAACTGAGACCGTGTGAGAGAAAAATAGATAGCAAAAGAAATCTAAGAGGCTTGTTCTCCATGTGAGACACAAATGCACCCTGTTACTGAAAACGTCTGAAACCCCAGACGTTTTTCATGGAGATCAGAGAGATAAATAGCACAATAAACCATTAGCCAGCAGAGTGAAAAGAAGAGGAATGAACACAAAACGTGAGGAAAATATTTGTAATACCTCTGTTTAAGACTTCATTATATCACAGCTGGCAGCAAAATCCCCTCCACCTGTTTTGTTTGTCAAGTGTGAGAAACTGTCTGTGTGGTCAGACGCACAGGCTGTAGAGCACAACAGTGACCATTCGCGGCTTTGGCTCCGTAAGACATTTAAAAAAAATAACCAAACCAACCAGCTTCAAAATTAATCACAACATTTGATTAGAAGTACAATATAAAAATGTACAAGACAAACTTACAAGACTGCTTACATAGGGTTCCTAGATCTTATGACCAATAAATTCAAGGACGTTTCAAGTCATTCTTGATTACTAAATAAACATTAAAAAAATCCTGGTAACACTTTACAATAAGGTTGTATTAGTTAACATTAGTTAATGCATTAGTTAACATGAACTAACCATGAACAACACCCCTGTTCAGCATTAGTTAATCTTTGTTAATGCTTGTTAATAAAAATCCAGCTGTTCATGGTTTGTTCATGTTAGTTCACAGTCAAGAGCAGCGAGTGATTTTCTCTTTGTCTTTTGCAGCAGGTTTATTAGGCTGCTGTCACTTTAAGAGTTTATGCACGGATCCAGTTTACTGATACACAACTGGTGTTTACCTGAATACTCACCAAGACGGATATTTTGACATAATTTCACCAGACCAAGCTCTATTTAAAATTGAACATTGGTTTGGGGAGTCTGCTCTGTATTTTCTACTGCACACGAGGCGGGACAAACGAGCAAAAATTAAATGACTCCATATGCAATTGGATAGTCCTTCAACCAATCAGACCACAAGAGGCGTGATCAACAGGCAAAGACCCATCGCTTCTCTATCCGTCATCGTGTTAAACCTGCCAATAGCGCGCCAGGTGGATAAGCCAGTCTGTGGCTGTGATTGGTTCCCGCAAAAGTGTAACAGAAGTAGTAGTAGAAATGAATGTACAGGTTTCCAGACTGAGTTGCAGGGCGAAATCAAATCGCCGGCAGATCAGGCTGGGTTTGCCCAGTCTACAATACGGCATGAAAAATAACCAATTTTGCACTCGCTAGCTGTGCGAGCCATTTATATAGATTGGTGGTGCATGCACTTGCAAGCAATGCAATACAAGCACTATTCAACCGGAGCGAATGAGATGAGTGAGTGAGTGTGTGTTAATTCGCCGTCGGAAAGAAGAGAGAGTGAGAACGCACCACTGATATCTGTGTATCGATACTGCAAAAAAGGAGTATTGGAACCATTTCAGATATTATTACAGGTATCGATACATATTAAATATTCATCTTGTAGATGGTTGTTATTGTATAGGTAGTTGCTGGAGTGGGTTTGAACATTGGTCTGGAGAGTCTGCTCTGTATTTTCTACTGCACAAGAGGCGTGATAAACGAGCATAAATTAAATGACTCTGTACGCAATTGGATAGTCCTTCAACCAATCAGACCACAAGAGGCGTGATACATTTCAGTATCGATACATATTAAAGCAGCACTAGGTAACTTTTCAACCTTCATAATATATTTTCAAGACTCTTGTGATGATACATCGACTTACAATAGGTTGAATGACACGTCTGCCATAGCCTGACGGGGTCTGTATCGTTTTTAATCATACTGTGGCGAGCAGTGAGGTCGAGGGACCGTGAGGGCGGGACGAGGCGGCGCTCATCAGAGAGGATGAGCGCCAGCTGCGAGCCGCAGCGATCTCGGCCCTTGCGGAGGAGCGACGACAGTGAGGGACGAGAGAGGACCAGGCCTGGATTTTGTGTTATGTTTTATTTACGTTTTGTTATGTGTTCGCTGCAGTCGTCCGCGAGGGGCTGCAGCTTTGCCGCCATTTTATTTTGATTAAACGTTTTGAATGTTCTCCGGTTCCCGCCTCCTTCTTCCCGTACAAACAAGCTTTACTACACATACTTTTAAACTTCGGATTTCGGGTAGTAACCCGAGAAAAAAAAGAACTACAAAATTCGACTGCTTTACGGCATATACGTCACTTCCACCATCACCCCCACTTCCTTAAATTCGGACGTGCGAGGGTTAGGGTTAGCCTATGTAAGCCTATGTCTAAACGGCGTGTACAAGTTTGGTAGGGGCTACATTCTTGCGAGTAAAAACATAAGACGTACAAAATCATATTTTAGGATACCTAACATGTCTGTGATATTTGTTTATTTGTCTTGCCTCAAGCTATAATGCAAATCGATTTTTCAAATTTGAAGATTCATCTATGGTAGCTTGATATTATATTGACGATATATGGTTATTACCTACCACTCAAACATTGAATTGAAGTATCATATAGATTCTGTAAAAAGGTAACCAATAGACTAGACTATTATAATGACGCTGGCTTGTAAACGTGAGCATCGCGATCATTTGGCGTTTGAAAAAAAAAATAAAACCCATGAAATTATATTCATATGACATGCTGAAACATATGCCACTGTACCCGGGATGAAGACATTTCACACGCGACGCAAGCAGAACACCTGCATGTGAACTCCGACCGCAGTAGTGTACTGCGCTATCATAGTTGTCATGTCAACAAATGCACGTGCGATGCATCCCCTGATGTAGGATGACAGAGTTTACGACAGTAGTAGAGGACAATACTGTTTCCCAACTGAAGGGGGACCCCGAGAGCAAAACCTACCTAGAGCTGCTTTAAATATTGATATTTTTGATAACTAGTTTCTAGGGTGTTCTAGATGGTTTGTTGATATTAGTTCACAATGTATTTACTAATGTTAGCAAGATTTTAATAATGCATTAGTAAATGTTGAAATTAACATTAACAAAGATATATACCGGTAAATGTTTTATAAGTGCAGTTCATTATTAGTTCATTAACTAATGTAGTTAACTAATGTTAACTAATGAACCTTATTGTAAAGTGTTACCAAAATCCTTTTATAGAGTCTGCTCTAAAAAGTACAATATGTAGCCATGCAATAAAATGTTAAACTGACCAATCTGAGAAGAAAAGACTTTTCTTAAAGAACAAAAACAGCTTAAACAATTAAGATTTCCCCTGCATGACTGATTATTTAAAAGCTTTTCATTAATGCTTAAGATAAATGAAATCTGCACGTCTATAATTTCATCTGCATTTATTTTAATACCACTGCAGTCCCACTTGTGGAATGTAACCCCCCAACCCCAGGAGAGATTATGGAGGAAAAACCACCATATTATTATTCAACAATCAAAGAGGCAACTAAAAATGGAAAATTCTTTGTTGAGATGCCAAAATTCAGAAGACAGGCGATTCACGAAAAGAAAAAGCAACATGCCTAATAGACAAGCTTTGTGGATTTTTAAAGGCTAAACAACACAGGCTTTAAGCTTTGTAATCTTAGTAGTTACGCTCTATTATAACTAACAGAAACTACAGAAGAGAAGATGACTATATGTTTTCCTTCTCTCTCTTGTTAGATGTGGTTCATGCCTCGTCTAGTCAATAATGTATTCACAAGGTTTTAATACTTGTTTTGGCTCAACACACAATGGTGATTTGCATGATTGGGGTGAGAATTAATCATTACATAATCAATATAATACAGACTATAACTACCATGTGCTTTGATATTTTGATACAGGAATTTACCAAAGCTAAAAGGATCAATAATTCAGTTTTATGTTAAAATGTGAATGGTGGTTGGCATGCAAAACATTTATCCACAGTGCTACAGTGTTGTGGACAGTTGCCAAGATGTTGCTGTTGCTAATGTGTTCGTTATTCTTGGAGGTTGCTATGGTGTTGTGTGTAGTTTCTAGTACTGTTGTCACAATACTGGAATTTCTAACTTCGATACAATACCTTGAATTATATATTTGATACGATTTCCGATACCACAGGGAAAACTGCCATATAGACTATTGCCATGTAGATATTTTTATTATTTTCTCAATAATAAAATAATATTATTTTTCTTCTGTAATTTTGTTGCAATAGCTTACACATTGCACAATGAGGCTTCATTTGAAACTTTGAAAGTAAACAGTAATAAAATAAGGACAAATTGCAAAAGATAGCAAAAATAAATACAATAGAATAAACAATCAAATGAAATAAACACAACTTTAATTTTTTTCAGGTGGGCCTAACAGTAGCCAATATTTGGGTAAAGAATACTACAGAAATTCAATAAATGAAATGTAAAATACCTCTGAATAGTCTTCATTGTAAAAATTAAATACAGATTAATACTTACAATTAAAGTTTACAAAAGTTATTCAGTCAAGAGCAGCAAGTGAATTTTTCTTTGTCTTTTGCAGCAGGGTTATTAGGCTGCTGTCACTTTAAGAGTTTATGCACAGATCCAGTTTACTGAAACACAACTATTTACATTGCAAAACTGACTGTGTTTAACTGAATACTCACCAAGATGGGTATTTTGACATAATTGTGTGTATTTGCCCGTTTAAGCGCTACACAGCATGAAAAATAACAAATTTTGCACTAGCAAGCTTTTTGAGAGGCGACTTTATGTGCGAACCATTTGTATAGATTGGTGGTGCATGCACTTTCGGTGTGAGCGCGAAACCTGCAGAATGAGTAAAATTATGTGTAATATAAGCATTATTCAACCGGAGCGAATGAGATGAGTGAGTGAGTGTGTGTTAATTCGCCGTGGGAAAGAAGAGAGAGTGAGAAAGCGCCGCTGATATCGGTGTATCGATACTGCAAAAAAGGAGCATTGGAATACTCCGATACTGATATTTTCGACAACACTAGTTTCTAGGGTGTTCTAGATGGTTGTTATTGTGTTCTAGGTAGTTGCTGGAGTGGGATTGAACATTGGTCTGGGGAGTCTGCTCTGTATTTTCTACTGCACAAGAGGCGTGATAAACGAGCATAAATTAAATGACCCTGTACGCAATTGGATAGTCCTTCAACCAATCAGACCACAAGAGGCGTGATCAACGGGCAACGACCCATCGCTTCTCTATCCACCATCGTGTTAAACCCGCCAATAGCGCGCCAGGTGGATAAGCCAGTCTGTGATTGGTTCCCGCAAAAGTGTAACAGAAGCAGTAGAAATCAATGTACAGGCGAAATCAAATCAGGCTGGCAGATCAGGCTGGGTTTACCCAGTCTCGGAGTGGGTGTAATTATTCAGAGTTTTTTCAGTGTATGAGCAATAGTAATTACATTTCTATAATTACAAATGAGAAAATATAAAGCACAACCAACCAAATGAAGCTATCTCTGAAGTAGGGAATTACTAAAGTGGACAGAAATTTATGTAAGAGTTAGTGAATCAAAGACCACGGCAAAGCAAACAGCAGAGAAGTGGGACGGTATCAAATTCAGTCACTCACATCATTTAGCATGACAGGTCATTATGGTTCTGCTGCAGCAAGACGGCTGTACAAATAACAGGGGAAGTTCTGATCTCTCGGTGGGTCAGCGCCTTCAAAACACTCCCTGCTCCCCCATGCAAAGGTAGTGTTTGCCAGAGGGGTCCGGTAACCCCTGTCGCCCGTTTGGAACCTGAGAGGCAGCACATCACCTAGATTTAATTAACCTGCCAATGAGTTCAGTCCAATTCCTTTACTGAAATCAACATCAAACCGGCTGATTGTAAATTATTGTAGGAAAGCACTGAAGTGCGTTCAATAACACTACTTATAAAGATCAGCACCATAGTGATTAGTGCACTGGCTTAAAGTGGCAAATAGGCTAAAACAACCACAACCACAACCTAATCTAACTTTAGATTTAGCCCAGGCAAAGTTTCACCACTAAAAGACACGTTTTTACATGCAAAATAGGATCTTAAACAAAAAAAGTTAAAGTATATTGTTTAAAACTTTGATGTATGTTAAGTAATTTTCTAGCTATAAACACTAATTTTAAAATAATTTATGAATTATATCTAATGGGTCAGAACAAAATGTGAAATTTGTGCCTCTAGAAGTCATGGGACACCCAAAGGTAAGTGTACCATATCCTTGGTCAATATCAGAATGCAAGGTAGATATCTAGAGGCCATCTCGATGAAGTCTAAACCCACCTGTTCAAAACCAAAGTTACACTACATGCATATCATACTCGAAACAGGCAAACACCTCTACGCATCAGCCCCTCTGTGACCACAGCTGAATGGAAGATAACCCGACTTCACTACTCACATAATCACATGACTTAGATCAGGTTCCTCAGTCTCTGCCATTGAGAGGAGCAGAGAGGAAACCCTGTAAGCTCATGCTGTCCACAAGCTGGATATTTTAATTTCACAGCTGAGGTCATGTCGAAATGTGTGTGCATGCACACATCGCACATGTATACCCAGGGTACAAAATGAACACTTGGTATTGTGGCTTTGGAGAATAATTGCAAATTAGGACCCACTTTATATTAGGTGGCCTTAACTGCTATGTATTAACATTTTAATTAATCATTTGATACAATGCACTTATTGTGTACATGCATGTTTTTACATTGTACTTACATTTTAAAAAATACCTGCATGTAATTACATCTGTAATTAATTTCTGTATTTACATTTGTAATTACACAGTTGACACTTCCCTTACACCAAACCCTACCCTTAAACTTACCCATACCACCACACCTGTCCCTAACTCTACCTGTATCCCACCTCAATATCAGCAAAGGTGTTTTGCAATACAATTTGAACACAGTAAGTACATTGTACTTATTTTTTGATGTAAGTACATAGTAGTTAAGACCACCTAATATAAAGTGGGGCCGCAAATTATACCTTGGTCTGTTTAAATTCTCGATTCTGATTGGTTGGAAGGTGTGCAGTAAGTAAGGAATAATTGACTCCGGGGCGTTCAATTATTAGAATAATAATGCACACCCGAGGTGGTGATGCGGTCACGACGCGAAGCGGAGTGGCCGTTACACCTCGGGTGTGCATTATTATTCGAATAATTGAACGCCCCGGAGTCAATTATTCCGCTTATACTACGGTTACTACACCTCAAGACATCGATCCGAAGATATATTTAAAGGGATTCGTCCGGTTTTTGTACTTAAATCGCTATTGTGAGTAGGACTATTTCTTCCGCGTCTCATCCAACGGCTCTTTTGTTAGTTCCGAAACGTCATTTTAAAGCTGGTAACGAAGGCTTGAGCCGTTGATAGCATTCTACTGCAGTTATTAATAAAGTTATTAGAAAGAGAGAGAGAGAGAGAGAGAGAGAGAGAGAGAGAGAGAGAGAGAGAGTTCCAGTCAGTTTGATTACAGTTCGAAATGAATCCGCCACTATAAACATTGGTAACCATAGTAACACAGGTACACTTGCAAACAGAGTGAGAGACATATGCTGCGTCCCAATTCGCATACTATCCGTACTAAATAGTATTCGAAAAAAGAATTACCATGTCCCAAATCGTAGTATGTTGAAAAGAGTATTCCAAAGATTCCCGGATGGTCTGCTATTTCCGGTCAGAATTTGAAGTGCAGATCGATGCGCACTCTAATGACTAATATTGCCCACAACCCATTGCGAGATGGACGAGGATTCGACTAGAACTACAAACGTGGATAAAAAGTGTTAAAAAAAACTACAAACATGACGGTTATGCAAGTCCGACAGTTAAGTAGAGAGGTTTGAGTGAGCAATTATCAGTATTTAACCTGATGAAAAGATATTTGTTCAATATTATCCACATTATATTTCACCTGCAGCAGCATCGGGAACTTTTGTAATGATACGTTTGGCCATTGACTTTTAAATGCATCATTATATTTAAACTGCAAGTTACACATGAGAGGAGTCTCTGCATTAAAGACCCACGAATGGCAGATCAACGTACTACTACATTTCTCTCCGATACGGTAGTAGGAAATTAAACTGAATGTGGAGGATTTGAACTGTGACGGTGATTGACAGGGCAGTTTAAACGGTGAAGGGATGCACGTAACCAAGCAACAGAGTGCGTTAAAGATGACGAAGTAGTATGTCCCAAAGCTTGCATACTCTTCTGCTACACACTCAAAAGAATGTACTTTTTCTTCACAAAAAGAGTACATACTTTTAGGTCGTAGTATAAGTGAATTGGGACGCAGCAATATTTTAAAACGTTTATTTAGGTAGGCTAAATGGATGATTTTTGCATATCGTTTAATTTGTACAGTGAATATGGCAATTTTGAGAAATGGGCCCAGGCACAAGACGAAATAGAAGACTTGGAGAAGATGTTGAATGACAAAAAGCGGCACAAAGAATTAACACCGGCAGAGCTAGATAAGACAGAAGACGACAGAGATGAGGTCAATACAAAAAAGACAACTAAATGGGCAGTTAACACTTTCAGTGCGCCAAAGACGAGACCAACTCTGCTTCTCTTTTAAATGAGACTGTCACATTACAAAATACAACATCATAAGCGATAAAGACTTCAAGTCAAGCAATGCCGGAAAGGAAAAATGGAAAAGACACCAGTGTTCATCATCCGCGTATTACTGAGTCTGACTTGGAGAAAATTAGAAATTCAAGTTCAAATAAAGATTGCCTTGTCACTGTCAGTGTTGCCTGTCATTCATAAATAATTGTAATAAATCCAATCATTAAGTTAGCCTATGTTAGCTATATGCTTAAGCAACGAGGGGACTTACGACTGTAGACTTTAAAGAAGAGATGCACACACTGTTGTAGTCAAGACCACCTAAACCGAGACCAAGTCGAGACCAAGACCAGCGTGTGCCGAGACCAAGACAAGACCAAGACTTTGTGGTGTTGAGACCAAGACAAGACCAAGACCAAGACAGGGCGAGACCGAGTCAAGACCAAGACCAGACCAGCACTCCTTAAATTCATCTAAAAGATCCATATCTAGTGTCTGAGAAATGACTTATATTGAATACGGTAATTAAATACAATTAGAATAGTAAGACACTATAGCGCTATTACCAATCAAATCACTACCAATAAAATTCATGGCACAGAAGTTGCATTTAACATTAAAACATTAACATTATTTAACCGTCACAGAATCCTTTATTCAACCGATTTGTTCAAAGCAACCGATTCTTTTAATAACGAAACGTTGCCGAATTAGCAAAGACACAGTTTAAAATGTAATTTAACTTCTTGTTTATAGAATGTTTGTATAAATCAATATAATTTGCAATCACGCTAATATATTCATGAAAACAGCACTCTTGCTATTGCGATATTGCTTAATTCTATTCTATGTTATATAAAAAAACGAAATCTCAGAATTTTTTGGGCATTTATATTAATATTTGCACATTTCTGAGACAATTCTGCATTGATTTTGAACCCGGCAGCACAGTAACAAAATAAATCACATTACAAAGAAGTAATTGATTGCATTTTAAGCTGTAAGTTTTACATCAAATCACATTAATGATATTAAATCAGACAATGCACCGGCAATTTAGTGATATCCTTGCAGTTGTGGTCTTGACTGGTCTTGAGATAAAATCCCGAGTCCTTTAAGTCCGAGACCAAGACAAGACCGAGGAGAAATGCAGTCGAGACCGAGACAAGACCAAGACCATCAAAAAATGGTCTTAAGACCGGTCTCGAGACCAAGACCGGTCTCGAGTACTACAACACTAGCACACAGTGCAGGTAACTCGCGCACGCATCTCTCTCTCTCTCTCTCTCTCTCTCTCTCTCTCTCTCTCTCTCTCTCTCTCGCTCTCTCTCTCTCTCTCTGATCTTTCTATTTCAGTTCTCTCTCTCTCTCTTTTAATAATGAATTTAAATAAATGTGATAATTCGTTAAAATAAAAACAATCCGATGGCTCTACTTTATTTAAAGCACACAGAGTGCTAGAACTAACGAGCCGTAACATAAGAAAATAACCGTCATTTTAACCCGTTTGTTACACTCTAAACATCAGTTACAGCTTTAACTTGTTTTTAACTTGGCAACTTGTTTGTCTTCCCTGCCCTCTCTTTGTTTCTCTTTCATATTTATTGTGGGTTGTTTCTGCCAGTGAACGGCAGAAACATTCTCCGCTTCGCGTCGGGTGGTTCTTCGCCTCTATGTCATGCATTACAATCCTTTAATGCATGGCTAGCCGTGGATTATCCCTTACATAATGCATGGTTGAAATGTAACGCAAAACCTATAAAATACTTTTTTTTTTTAAATATAAAAAAACAACAACCTATTTTAACACTATTAAGATCCTACTGCAGTGTAATATTATTTTACAAATTTTCATTACCATAATCTCAATATTTACAATATTAACACTTGTTAAAATGTGGCTTTGGAGAATAATTGCAAAATAATGCATGGTTGAAATTGCAATGTATGGAAATATTTAATCTGCAAAACCTATAAAAACTTTAAAAAAAAAACACAATGCATTATTTAAAAAATAGGAAATAAAAAATATATAACTTTTAAAATACTAATTACAATTATATGACCTTTTTATTTTTTTATTTTAATTGCATTTTTTATCCTGTTTGCCACCTTAGGAGCACGTTCAGGAGCTGAATTGGAATTTAATTCTGAATGGCGCACGTTATGCATGGCAGGAAATCACTGGCAGAAACGGCCCACAATAAATATGAAAGAGAAACAAAGAGAGGGCTGGGAAGACAAATGAGGAGGCATGCTGTAATACTTTGGGAGAAAGAAAGTTTTGGCAGAGCGAGACTCAAAGGTGTTGGAAAGATTCACTCATCCTGTTTTCCTGTGCTTGATTCTGAGCCAGCTTATAAACCTTAAGCAACAACTGAAAACGTTCATGCACCTCCAACACGGTAACCTTCGGTTCATCGGCGTGATGAATAGATGCAAATCCTTGCATTCATCAGTTTATTGCTCTGGATTGTGATGGTTATGTGCAGGCCATCTGTAAAATGTACGCAGATTTGTATCAAAAAAATTTAAATGGTGAGAGAGAAGAACATTAAACGGTGACATCATTACTCCGAATACATCTGGAGGCAACACTGTGGCCTTGTTCTAACGGCAATTAATCTGGTCCAGGAGTGAGTGATGAGTGTAGGTTTGCATAACACCATTTTATCCATCCCGTCTTTTTTTCTCCTCTGCCCTCTTTTCTCTTCCATTGCTCAGGCAAGACTCTGATCCAAAGGGCCAGGCAGTGAACCAATAAAAAAAACTGCTTGATAACTTAAAGCTAAAGAGAAAAAAAATCTAATTGGAAAATTACAAAAATGATTAAACTCTGCATTTGAAGTACTGGGAAAAGAATCATTTTATGACCGAGATTAATAGTGGAAATGCTGAACTATGTTTCTTCCCGAGTAACATGTAATAGGGCAATTCCGCGGAAAACTGTCACATCCATAACACCAACACAATGCCATGGTATTTAGTTGGCGTTATGGATGTGACATTTTTGCGTGGAATTACCCAATACAGACTAGAAACAACACCTGAGTGAATCTCACAAAGTCTGGCAAGAAAAAAATAATAGACAATTTACAAGAAAATAAGCTTTTATTAACACTATTAAGATCCTACTGCAGTGTAATATTATTGCACAAATTCTCATGACCATAATCTCAATATTAACAGAATGGGAAAAATCAATACATTTCATTAATACTATGGAATTATGGCCTCTCTAACTCCACCTGTGGTTTAAACACAACATTGCAAATTACATTATGCCCTTCTTCATGGATGAATCTGCTATGCTTTTTATGTAAATTCTCAATAATGGAATTTTGTTCATTTTTACTTCTCTTTATTTTATAAAAGATATTCCATAAAGAATCTTTAAAACACATCATTTGTATTCATACCTTTAAATGTATGCAGATTTGAGAATAATGAGAATAACAATGCACAAGAATACATACTGTAAGTCTCATTTAAAATACATTCCAGTGTCCCCGTAAACAGGCCCTGACCATGTGTGTACAAACGTATCAAAGCCATTTGTTTCTTAACTATTTTAAGTACCAGAACAACCCATAATAAGCTGTAATGGGAAACATGATATGCTCTAAATAAAGGCCATACATCACTGTCCCATGCTTTAAATCAACTCTTTGTAGTTTCCGGAAGTTAAACGGCCACGGATACTGTGGCTGGATGGATGTTTGATATGATTCAGAGTGTTTACTACTGTTACTCATGTCGGAGATGACTACAGGATATATGAGGCACTGATGTTGTGTAGAACAGATTTCGAGTGTGAACTAAAAAACTTATTCGATTATAAGTAGGTTCATTAACAAGATTTTTTTTACACGTCTAACATTTGTACAACAATGAATGTAACATGTAATCAAATTACCATCAAATACACTAAATCTGCTTTTTTTGATGTAATTTTATGTGAATATATCAGTGTTAATTTTGACAGCAAATTTTGATTTAGTTTTAGTCATAGTCTTTTGACTAAAGTGCCATTTAGTTTTAGTCATATATTAGTCACCTGAATTGTTTTTAGTTTTAGTCTAGTTTTAGTCGACTAAATATCATAAGATTTTAGTCGACTAAATCTAGTTTAGTTAAATTGTAATACATTAAGCATTTAAGCATTACATAACCGACTCACTTGAACTGACATTTTGACATCTTTTTTTGTTTTTACATTAAAAATACACGAAACAGAGCTCAATTCACTTTTTTGTTTGTTTTTTAAAAACATCTATATAGTTTTTATAACTTTGTATTTCTGTTTTAGTTAGTAGGCCATATCAGGCTAAGCTAAAGCTTCAAATAAGGTAATTTTTTTATTTCAGTTAACATTTATTTAATTTCAAGTAATGAAGATTTTTTTTAATGGTTTTAGTTAACTATTATAAGCCTGATACTTTATTGAATATGTGTCAAATACTGGTCTTTCCTCCTGACTATGAATTAAATGGGAATTAAATTAAATACAGTTTAAAATACGTCCCTTACTAACATTTTCGTCTCGTTTTTATTTGTTGACGAAAATGACAGTTGATTTTTGTCATCGTTTTTGTCATCCAACACCAGTTTTTATTTAGTTATCGTCTCGTTTTCGTCAGTGAAAAAAGGTTGTTGACGAAAATTATTCGTCAACGAAATTAACACTGGAATATATCCGTTTAAATGCAACAATAAGCGAAAGAGAGCTAAATTCAGCATTCCCACGCTGTCGGAGTGTGTGTAGACTGTGCCGACAAAACCTCTCACACTATTGAATTGAGTTCTCTTTCACATCTTCTCACATTTTCACGCTGCGCTTGAATATTGAAATTGGCAAGGCTCAAAAACCAAGCGGCCAGTTCCCGCAGTTTCTCTTGAAGCCAATACGGAAGTGACTTAAACTGCAATTCATCGACTGGCCGCTAGAGACAGGCTCCAGAAGAGAGCAGAATCTCATTGAGCCCCATGTTAAAATGCCCAACTTTACAACAGAATAAAACATGTTTACAGTCTGGTACAAATTGTGGTTTTGGTCTATACGGTTAATTTTGCCCTTCATGACAACTGTGAGGCGGGTGAATTTTTTTAAATAACTAATTCATTTACTTTATATAAAGCATTAAAATTCAGCATAATTAAGGGCGTGGCCACTTTGAGTGACAGGTGGATAGCCATTTATCTGCTGTCTGTTAGTCATCGCGTCACCTCAGCTCCGCCCATGTCCCGCCTTTTTGCCCATTTTCTGTTATCCGGGAGTGACGCGCTGCCAAGATGGCAACCGCCAGCTCGACCCTACTTTACACTTCAAAACTGCTCTTCCGAATCCTATGGGTGACGTCATGGACACTACGTCCATATGTTTTTACAGTCTATGTTAAAAACACATGCAAATGAAAATGGGGCAGTCCTTATTGTCGAGCCCTGAATACACTTACATTAACAACGTCTGAGTCATGAAAAACAAGAGAAGAAATATTTAACCCATGACTAAGATGAAATACACAGTCCAAGCATGACTGAATGCATTCAGCAGCCTATACCAGAATCCCTTGTTTGAAACACAGGTCTGGAGAAATAATTTACAGGCTGGGGCCCTGGTTGTGCGTCGCCTGAGACAAATCAAATAATGCATTTGATGTACTATAACCAAACATTCTCTAAGGCTGTGAAAGCCGAAGATAAAAGGTTGTAAATTGTCTTTTATGTCATGCATTTGGAGGACTGATTGACGCTTTGAGAGGTGCTCGGCTGTTCTGCTATGCAGTTTATCCAACTCTCTATTACACGATTAAAGTGTTTTTAAAAATATGAGTGACGCTTTTGCTTTATGAGCAGTTTATAACTAGCTGTCTTCTCGCTGGTATTACTGCCAAACATGTTTCTGCTATGTATAGCTGATTCTGAAGTGAAGAATTTGCAGACTAGACGCTGTTGCTGTTGACAAACCTAAACGATTTCAGCTATCATCTATAATCATTATTTGAACAGTCCAGATAAAAACAAGAGCAAATTCATGATGGAAGAAAGGGAACAGGTGGTGCAGTTTTATACAAAGCACTTCCAAAATTAGCATGTAAATAGTGAATGCGTGAATCATGTCTTCATAAAACCTCAGAGCATAGTACAGCAGGCATGTAATTCGGCTGTATTTTAGACACATTTGTACTGCCTTTCTTCCGTGAGCAAGTATTCACTCCCACACACAAACACATTAAGACCTAATTTAAAGCCTATGCCTCTTTTATTTCTAAATTACGACGAGCATGGTTAAAGTCTGTTGCGCAAATCATTATAATTAAATGCACCATTTAACAATCAGACCGAAGCGGACCTAGAAAAAAAACAACAACAAAAACAAAATGTGCCTTTTAAATCAGCCACAATCATTTCACACGTTGTACGCAGAATTTAATTTTAAACGATTAATAATGTTGCCGTTTTGTAACTTTTAACTGCACATGTATTGTAATCGCTCAATTAAAATGTGGCAGACATTTCCAAGCTCTCTCTCTAAAAAACAGAAATTGTATGTGGATAGTCAGTAGACTTTAATGAATAAACCACATGAGAATGAGCGCCTACAGCTCTCCAGAAAAATCAGCTCTCCACATTAGATATAAATTACAGATCAATTTTACACTTCATAAGCTGATTATCTATACCAAGGAATTGAAAATTTGTAAATTCTATTTTACACTGTTTCTCCTTTCAATTAAGCAATATTTATATATAATATTTATTTATAAATCAAAAAAATGCTGGCTGGGAAAGAGTTAAAACTGTAAAGCTGCTTGCTTTAAAACAATCTGAAGACGACGTCACGTGACTTGACTGCCAAATCATGCTATGTTTTCTCAGCTGTGTCATTTTTGTTATGTGTTTATTTTGTTATTAAGAGGAAAGGATGCAGCATATATTTACATATCCATCTAAACGTCGCATTACAACCCATTCTCATTGCCAAGGCGCCAAAACCGAAGCATGGTCAAGTGCCTTCCGCGTCACAATGAAGACGCTAAAGGCACCCCTAGGCGTCACTATATCGACGCACTGGGTACTCCATTCATTTCAGTTGTTTACCCAATGCGTCAGACCAAGACGCATTTTATTCTTTGCAAAAACTGACCAAAAACAGTGTAAAACTATTAACTATTAATGTTGCATTCCAAGTCTTCTGAAGTCACACGATGTCTTTATGTAAAGAACAGAGTTGATCTTAATGTTTTAATCGCTGAGATGATGATCCCGCCGCTCCGTGAACGCACTCATTCATATTTAATTTAAATAATACACACGACTCTTTACCATGGCGCAGTCGGTCACAAGACACACGAGAGCCGATGACATTTTACAATCAAAGCTGACGTAATGACGCAATTGGTCACGAGACATACGAGAGCCAATGCAATTTCACTATGAAATCTGACTTAACGGGGGGCAATTTTTGAAATTTGAATGTGTGCATGATCTTCGGCGGATGGAGACGCTGATCGCTTTTGGGGATTTCCTTCACACAAATCAATCGTTTGGCCTGGAACACTTGGAATATTTGTACTTTTTGAATAAATTGTGTATGCAGTCGTATCTGCCTGTTATATCTGTGTTTTATATACCACACAGTAGATGTGTAGATTCAAGGATGGAATGGGGTTGGGTTACATGTTAAAACATGTCTAGATAGCGCAAATAAAATTATGCTGGCTGATTAAATTGAGAATCACACTCCAACATGTCATTATGGCAAAATCATAACCCAATATATGATCATCATGACGATAACGTTTCCATGCCCAATGCGTCTGTGTATGACGCCAAAGGTTTCTCATTGAAATGAATGGAGCACCCAGCGCATCAATATAGTGATGCCTAGGGATGCCTTTAGCATCTTTATTGTGACGCGGAAAGCACTTGACCATGCTTCGGATTTTGACGCCTTGGGAGTGAGAACAGGTTGCATGGACGGCATTGGAATGTTCACTAATGCCGAGTTCAGACTGACCGATTTTAGCCCCGATTTCAATCACGCAGTGTGAATGATCAAAGACGCGATCAGAGATAATCGCAGATGAGTTGCCGACGCCCGTGAGATATTTTGCATGTTAAATATCTGGACCTGTCTGCGATTCAAACTCCTGCTGTGTGAAATGTGTTCAGCCTGAAAATTACATCGGCGATGACCTACAGCCAATGAGCAAGATACAGGGCAGTGGGTAGTTATAGAGCAGAATATCAGTATTCAGTTGCTTCCTGCAACTTTTTTTTGTGTTCAAGATTTTTTTTAAATATAAAATGAGAATGTACAACATGAATCCATTTTCCAAACCTTTGTGTTTTTGTCTTACCCTGAATCATTATGGTACACTTATAATAAGTGTTTATATTGGGACTATTTCAGATCAGTCTGGTAGGAACCGCTGCGGAGGAGCACAGTCCCTGCGTGACTCGCCATAGACATAAACAGAGAGTAGTAGCTCCGGCTCCAATGTTCTCCCACAAGACGCATGCAGTTCTGTTTATTAACCGCTAGAGCACAAAAAGTTACAGACCGCAGCTTTAATAGATATATTTACAATTATATAAAAACGGAAATAAAGCACAAACATTTGCTTGACCAGCCGCAACAGCAGCATGGTGCAAAATTATTTATTTACCTAAAAATCTCTTTGCAGAACCATGAGCGTCGGAACCATTGTATGTGGGTGGGACAAGACCCACCCAATTTTTACAATCAATGATATTGGACCCACTCACTTTTATCGTCTCTAATTCAGCACATGTCTGTTTACCTACCCCTAACTGATATACACTTATTATTAAACAAGTTAGACGCTTTATTTCCACTTTTCTAATATTTTCTTAATTTTTATTGAAAATAAATGCCTTTCCGACCTGATATGTGATGGGAAAAGGGAGTAGAGGGAGTTCGGCAAAAGGCGAATTTGAACCTCGGGTCGATTTGCATCCAAACTTGTGTGAGATGGTGGTCCAGTGGGTTAAACCATGGAACTGATACGCAGAAGGTTGCTGGTTCGATCCCAGCGGTCACCACCAGTGTGTCCTTGAGCAAGGCACTTTTGGATTGTCCCTGTAGTAAGGGCACTGTAAGTAGCTTTGGATAAAAGCGTCTGCCAAATGCGTAAATGTAAAACTTGATATCATGCGTCTTACCCCTACACTATTGCCGCTCTTTATGATGCAGTGATTTCGTAATTTTGTCTTCCCCAACCAGACGTTTATTAAACAAGGCGGTATATTTGTACTTAATGTAAATGGCATCTACTCCAGTAAAATTTTTCTGAGAGGACCCACCCACATTTTTTTTGCTCCAACGCCTATGTGCAGAACACAATCCTTGCTGCTTGTGTCTCCCCAACCATTTCCTCCGCCATAACTGCAGTCTATATTTTTAATAACAATTCCAGTCTCGCGCGAGAACTCCAGTCTGACGCACATGTGATCTTGCGTAGTTTCCTTCTCACTTCTCGCGTGTGTTTGGTTGTGAAATGTAGTTTGCGGATGGGACAGAGCTGTCAGCGATTCTTCCTCTTGCACAGTTATGTAGTGTGAAACCCCCCGTCGCCGATCCATCGTGCAGTGTGAACACAGCAGTGATCCGACGAGTTTGAAAATACACAGTATACCGCTGAAAATGTATTTCAAACTTCTTTTTTAACCCCCAAGTGAAGAATGAAAAAAGAACTTTGCCATGAGTATATCAGGGCCTAAACAGGCCTCTGTCAACAATTTTCAATATCCAACATACCTATTAGTTACAACCTTCACTATCCCCATAAATCGGGATCTACAGCTAATTGTTTAGTTTGGAGAAGTATACATCCTTTACTTTCTCAAGATAAAAACACATACACATTTATATGATCAACGAGTCATAATTAAAGCTTATGTTAGGCACAACATGGCCTGGACGGACCCTATGTCTCCTTGTACAGTCATAAAATTTGTAGACTAGGTTGAGGAACAGCCGCATTCAAGCAGGAAGGAGTTTATTATTGAACTGTACGCAACAGCGTTTGATCTCACACTACGAAGATCCCTGCCGCGAACTCCCAGCATCCGTCAACTGACACAGCAATGCCCCATAAAATACGCTAAACTGTCAAGCTCTCATCTCCACGTTTGTACAGCTGTCGTTTTACTACCTTTTATTTGGTTTCATGTGTACCGCTAAGTTCCCTTGCTGGATAACCATATTTCTGTTGTTTGACTGACAGCTTGTTGTAAAGCTACCCAAGACCATGTCCACTGATGCTAGTTTGATTTGGCAACAGGCCAATTTTCTAAACATTTTTTGCAGGTTAAAGGTGATTTCCCATTTTCCTTAAATGGACCGTCATTGGCTTCGAGTTTGTTGTTCACTTGGTGGCCGGCCAACCAGACTGCTTGCTGTTTTTACAGTAAAGAGGTTCAGTTGTGCTTTGAGACAAGTTTTCCTCTGTTCTCTGAATGTAGGTTCGTGAAGGTTAAGACCACACAGAATGATTATTTGCAAAGAGATCTTATCACACACTTTAATTCTTTGATCTCCGAAAAATGCACCCGCTCAGTACTGCTACACTCCTTTTGCAATTAGTGGGCGAATGCCGGACCTATAGTCCTACCTTGTTTTCCAAGTGAGACAACGTAATGTAGAGTTTAACAGATGCTAATCAGCTCTATTTTTGGCAAGATATACTAACGCCTGTTTGTTGGCCTGGGCCGACACTCTGGTGAGACCGTGCGGACAGACGACCCCAAACCGATGACAGGAGGAGGTCGTAGACCCAGCTGAACTCCCACTGAGTTCACCATAACTCTTGCAGGAATGAAGAGTTTGGGGAGGCGAATCAGCTGTGACAAGATCACACCATGAGGGAGTTTCTGTGTGTGTGTACGTGTTTTGTGCTTTTAAGGGTGAGTGAAAGGGCAATTTAGTGATGTTTGCTAAGGCAAGCATCATTATTAGGCTATTAATTATTCATAAAAACAAAAAAAGTATTAAACTTTGGCATATAACTGGTGAAAAAAAAAAACCCCAAAGACTGTTTTTGGCCGATATAGCTAATTTTGCCCTTCATGACAATGGTGAGGGGGGTGAATAGTTTTACAAATCAGTTAAATTTATATTGAGCATTACATTTATGCATAATTAAGGGCGTGGCCACTTGAATGACAGGTGGATATCCACTGCTGTTACTACTAGCCGTTTGTCTGCTGTCAAACATGCATCTCAGCTCCACCCACGTTCCGCCTCTTTGCCCATTTTGGGCTTCAAAAATGCACTTCAGAAACCTACGGGTGATGTCACGGACACTATGTCCATCGGCGTTTCTGGATTTTGAAAAAGCTTACCAAAGCAAAATGTAGCAAAATGTAAACTGCTGTATATAATTGTATCTCTACATATAAAGTTGGATAAAGGTAGATCAAACTTTACCCACATACAAGTATACTGATGTAAAGCGATATATAATATATCTACTATATATACTTTCAACTGCTTGATTGGTTTTATCATTGCAAAGTGCAAACTATATCACCAAGCTATAATCTGTTAAATGCATCATAAGGCATGAAGATATTATAAACATTAATACCATGGTTTTCTGTAAAGCTGCCTTGAAACAGTATGCACTGTAAAAAGTGCTATACAAATTTGACTTGACGTTTATAGCAGAATAATTATATAACGCTGCTCATCATTGATAAAATTTTGATTCAGTTTTATAAATTTGTTTCCTCATTGTATCTGTGCCAGAAAAATACAGTAGCGATTGATTTACAAATGACATCATCAGAAAGTTATATACACTCACCTAAAGGATCATTAGGAACACCTGTTCAATCTCTCATTAATGCAATTATCTAATCAACCAATCACATGGCAGTTGTTTCAGTGCATTTAGGGGTGTGGTCCTGGTCAAGACAATCTCCTGAACTCCAAACTGAATGTCAGAATGGGAAAGAAAGGTGATTTAAGCAATTTTGAGCGTGGCATGGTTGTTGGTGCCCGACAGGCCGGTCTGAGTATTTCACAATCTGCTCAGTTACTGGGATTTTCACGCACAACCATTTCTAGGGTTTACAAAGAATGGTGGGAAAAGGGAAAAACATCCAGTATGTGGCAGTCCTGTGGGCGAAAATGCCTTGTTGATGCTAGAGGTCAGAGGAGAATGGGCCGACTGATTCAAGCTGATAGAAGAGCAACTTTGACTGAAATAACCACTCGTTACAACCGAGGTATGCAGCAAAGCATTTGTGAAGCCACAACACACACAACCTTGAGGCGGATGGGCTACAACAGCAGAAGACCCCACCGGGTACCACTCATCTCCACTACAAATAGAAAAAAGAGGCTACAATTTGCACAAGCTCACCAAAATTGGACAGTTGAAGACTGGAAAAATGTTGCCTGGTCTGATGAGTCTCGATTTCTGTTGAGACATTCAGATGGTAGAGTCAGAATTTGGCGTAAACAGAATGAGAACATGGATCCATCATGCCTTGTTACCACTGTGCAGGCTGGTGGTGGTGGTGTAATGGTGTGTGGGATGTTTTCTTGGCACATTTTAGGCCCCTTAGTGCCAGTTGGGCATCGTTTAAATGCCACAGCCTACCTGAGCATTGTTTCTGACCATGTCCATCCCTTTATGACCACCATGTACCCATCCTCTGATGGCTACTTCCAGCAGGATAATGCACCATGTCACAAAGCTGGAATCATTTCAAATTGGTTTCTTGAACATGACAATGAGTTCACTGTACTAAAATGGCCCCCACAGTCACCAGATCTCAACCCAATAGAGCATCTTTGGGATGTGGTGGAACGGGAGCTTCGTGCCCTGGATGTGCATCCCACAAATCTCCATCAACTGCAAGATGCTATCCTATCAATATGGGCCAACATTTCTAAAGAATGCTTTCAGCACCTTGTTGAATAAATGCCACGTAGAATTAAGGCAGTTCTGAAGGCGAAAGGGGGTCAAACACAGTATTAGTATGGTGTTCCTAATAATCCTTTAGGTGAGTGTATATTTAAAAAAGATATTGTTGCCTTAAGTAGCAAATTAATTAGCTACTTTTGTTAGTTTAGTTTAACTTTAAAAATGTTGTGTAGTTTAAATGTACAATATGTAAGATTTTTGGATTAAAATATCCAAAAACCACTAGAACAGTGTTACATGTTTTGTTGGCTTGTGTACTTACATAATCCCAAATGTTTCCAAGAATGTTTAATTCCAGAGAAATAAGCAATTTTAACAAGGACACTGATCGTGTCCATGCGTCGCCTATCAATGACATCATACATGCGTTACCCTCGATTTCCGTTTTTATTTTGTGGAAACCATGGAAACACCAAAGACATTTTAATATATTATGTGATTTATTAGACAGGTGAACTGTTTGGATACATTCATCGATAGAAAACAATTGTTATAAAGCTCAACACAGTTAGTCTTATTGTTTAAATCTCATTTTCTTAATTTTCCATGAGTTCAACATGTTTTGCAATGCCTAATATCGATCTAGCTTACTACTCACGGAGTAGCATTAACATAACTTTTAAAGTAGCTTCTAAAACACTGGAAAGTAATCACTTAGCAATCACCAAGAATATACTATGAAGCAGCTTGCAATGCTGTAGCAACCAACCAGAACACTTAGCAACCATATAACATGCTTAAACCCACTATAGCAACTGTATTGCCAACACCCTGGCATTCACGCACAACATCCTGGCAACATGGTGGCGAGTTTTTGAGCAAGCACTAACAATTTCTTTAGAAAACATTGTTTTGTGTCTCTCAGTGAGCAAGACAATTAACAAAAAGAACAGGCAATGCATTGTCCTCAATGGATACTTCATTTTCAACACTATTTCATTAGTCGCCATTATGTTTTAAACAGAAACAAACTCAGGCTAATATAACCACATGCTGAAGACCATGTACTCCATCAGAGAGAGACATTAGCAACGATGCAATAAGCACTATTTAACAATTTGTCACGAACAGACAACACAAAACAGCTCCCTTCTTAACAAGTAATTCATTTCCTCAAAGCATGAGGATTTGGATATTTTTAGGCAAGGTGAATAACATCACAGCAACTCTCAATGAAGAGTCAGTCAGGCGAAAAAAAATGAACGATTGTATCCAGACTCACTGCAATATACAAATCACTTCCATATGAGGGAGAAATACCGCAAAGACCAGAATAAGACTCTCTTTTCTCGATCGGATTAATTCCCAACATGCTTAGTTCCTGGTGAATGTCTGACTCTTTTAATTGTTATCAGAATTTTATAGTATAAACAAACCATTACTGGGCACAAAAAAAACCTTTACCCAGCTACAAAAAAAGTGAGAAATAACTGTTATTTTCAATTATTTTTTTTCTAAAGAAAAGGAGCACAAAGGGCCCTTCTTGAGTGTAAATTTATGGGATAGATTTTGCATCTGCTAGGCAAAAATTCTAAGTCTGATTACTAGATTAAAGTAGAGGTCTTTTTGTCAACAAGTTGCATTATTTGTGACATCATTCATTTCTGTAACAACAGAACGGTATGAGTTACACACTAAAGCTTAAAGGGTTAATTCACCCAAAAATGAAAATTAGCCCACGATCCTAGGTGTATATGACATTTTTCTTTCAGACGAGTTATATTAAAAAATGTCCTGGCTCTTCCAAGCTTTATAACGTCAGTGATTGTTGATTCGTTTTTGAAGTCCATAAAAGTACACCTATCCATCATATAACACGGCTCTTTAAAACTTTATAAAGTAAAATATCTAGCTTCTGCCAGATCAGAAAAAAACGTAACTGTGTGCAATGTCGTCAGACGTAGTGTAAGCATTTTGAACTGCGAAAGGCACTAAACTTGAATACGGAGGGCGATCTGGTGGAAGCTAGATAATTTACTTTATAAAGTTTTAAATATGGATATTTTCCTTACACAAACACATCGCTTCACTTCAGAAGACATGTATTAAAGGTCCCGTTCTTCGTGATCCCACTGTTCAAACTTTAGTTAGTGTGTAATGTTGCTGTTAGAGCATAAATAATACCTGTAAAATTATAAAGCTCAAAGTTCAATGCCAAGCGAGATATTTTATTTAACAGAAGTTCCCTTTCAAAGCCTACAGCGAACGGCTGGCTTGGACTACATCCTGGTACTTCCTTCATAAATGACGTCAGTCAGTAGAACAGACTAACCTCCGCCCACAAGAATACGCGAAAAAAGGGGGCGTGGTCTTGTTGCTGTCCCACGTGGAGAAGAGGACGTGTCGCGTGGAGAAAAGGAAGTGGTGCGTTTGAGTGTGTTTGTCGCCATGTCGTCGAGACTCTGTTATTTTCATCCCGGAGTCAAATCACCTTTGTTTGGCTTTCCCAGGGACGCTGTAGAGATCATTAAGTGCATATATCTCCCGTTAAGAGGCGTGACCTTTCCATGCAAGTTATGTGCGCTAAGCTGCTGTCAAATCACAACACAGGAACCGTGCCATGTGCGCTAAGCTGCGGTCAAATCACAACACGGGAACCGCTGGCACAATCAGAACTCGTTACGTATTTCTGAAGGAGGGACTTCATAGAACAAGGAACTCATCAGCCGTTTTTAGGACAGTGAAAACAGCGGTATACAGATAAGTAAATTGTGTGAAAAATACTGTGTTTTTTTACACGCGAAACATGAACACATGTTATATTGCACACTGTAAGCACAATCAAAGCTTCAAAAAAACACGAAGAACGGGACCTTTAACCACCCGGAGCCGTGTGGAGCAGTTATATGATGGACGGATGCACTTTTATGGACTTCAAAAGCAGAGCAACAATTACTGCCATTATAAAGCTTGGATTAGCCAGGACTTTTTAATATAACTCTTTCGTCTGAAAGAAGAATGTCACATTCACCTAGTAAATCATGGGCTAATTTTCATTTTTGGGTGAACTAACCCTTTAATACTTAGGGTTAGGGGTTTGTTCAAACTCATAACTTCATTAATGAGCCAAAGTAATAGTAAATGTCTTACTGTAGTCTACCTCAAAATCCGATACGTTAAAACAGCAAAAAAGAAAAAGAATTATCGCAATACCTATAATTATAATATGACTTCACCCACTGCTCAGACGATTTACCTTTAGTTAAAATAACATATTCAATTTATTTACACTTTATGAATAGCATCTATCACTTGTACATGCATATTTGCATGTAGTGTAAACAAGATGCTATTTGTTTCTATTTACACTTTGTGCAAACAGAATCTCCCACTATTTACACTTACTGTAAGTAGCATCTACATTCATTTACACTTAGTGTAAATACCCACTGCCGAATATAGATATCATCAAGTTTGATTTCATATTGTTTAAAATATATTTTAGCTCATTGTGCATATTGAAGACTTAAACATAATATCAGAAAAGGGCAGGCATGGGGCAACCTTGCTCGTAGTTGAAGAGCAGCAGGGGAGGGGCCCGATGTAAGACTCGTGACTCATGACACACCATAAATTGTATTAATTCCCAGTGATGGGCAGCTGCTGACAGAGAAAGAGAATGACAGACACAAATAAGAGAGGACTGAAATACCTGATGCAGACGCAGGTGGATTGACCCAGTGAAGCCACAGCCAGTGCCATGAGAAAAGAGAGACAAAAGGGGAAAAAAATATAGAATTACTCTTGGGCAATTAAAATCTTTTCATATCACAAGATGGATGGATGGATGGATAGATAGGTCTGCTTGTTCTCTACATAATGACAATAAACCTGAATCTAATATAATCTAAACTAACAAATGCACCACCAATATCAATCAAGAGGAAGAGGTAGAAGAGAGCTATCAAGAGGTAGAAGAGAGCTATCAAGAGGTAGAAGAGAAAGGGCAAAGATAGAGACAGAGCAAATATGACTGTGTTTGCAGTAATGCCAAGCGTGTGCCCTTTGACTGAACCCCCTCTCTCTTTCCCCATCTCTTCTCTGCTCTGCAGGATCCTGTTTCATGAGACGCTCACACACACGGCCATCAATCACACACACTCGCCACTGTCTTCCAGCAGCTGCCCGGCCCTGAACCACCTCTCAGATTGTAACACAATAGTGGAGCATGTCAGGGGTGTGTCTTGATGTTTGTGAGCACTCGTCCCAAAACACTCTGGCCAATACAAAGACCTGAGATGTACAACTCCCTCCTGTTATCCACCTTGCGTTTGTGATGAAAAGGGTTGCAAATAGAGACTATCAGGATCTATCAAGACACAGGCACATTCGTCATAAATAGATGTCAATGATAACATACAGCAACAATAACCAATTTACCAATTTTTTTTTTATTAATAAATGTCCCTGGTCTTATTTGAATCATAATAATAATAATAAATCTTAAAAATAATTGGTTCACTTGTAACATCATTGCGCCCCTCTGAGACGAGTCTGTGTGTGCGATAGAGGTGTGTACACAAGGGGGAGCCTACAGACAAACACACAGGTGAGGGTAGTTATAGTTTGTGACATTTTTTTCTGTTTTGTCACTTTTAGTACTTTTTGTTTTGTGGCATCTTTTTACCAAGCACTACGAATGAAGGCCAGTATTACTGATACCAATACTGATGTCTCTATTATATTTATTTCCCCTCAATTTTAGACACTAATTATAACATTACAGTATAGCCTATTCGAAAGCTATCGGTTTTAATATTTAATAGGCTAAAAATATAGATTTCATTTAAGTGAATTTAAAACAATCTTCACATAAACCCATCATGATAAATGTCACATTTTTATCACAGTTTTTTTTCCCCATGGGGGATGGTTCCGATTTTTATCTGCCCTGCTAAAATGCACACAAAAAGTTATATTGTTTTCATCGTTTTGACCCATGTAACCTAGTAAACAGTGCTTTAAGATTTCCAGGTAGTCTAAAGGAAAGGAAATTGAGTTATCAAACACTTCACAGTCTTCACTGCATAAATTAAATAAAGGTTAATCCAACTGAAAAAAATTAATGTGCTCATTTTGACAGCACTAGTTTTCTTTTATATATATATATATATATATATATAATTACTTTATTTCAGCTTTAGTCCTTAGGGCGGCGCAAATGGTTGAGGTTTATGATGAAAACAAGAAATGTGCCAATGGAGTAAGAAAAACAAAGTCTTAATATCTTACAACATTTTTTTCTAAATGTGTCTTGTTTTAAGGATGGTAAGATATTTTACTGGAAACTTTTATAGTGCAAAAACAATTCTTCATTTCACCAGGGTTGCTCACAAAACCTCAGTATTTTCTCTGTTTATTTTTCAAATTGATTAGTTGTCCATTCTGTTTCATTACATGAAAATTAATTCTGACATTGTGTATTTTTTCTTCATTTGGCTTCTCCCTCGTTTCCAGAGTGTTGTCGGCTCTACGATCAAATATTATCAAGCAAATGTCTCACGTCTGTGGAGAAGATGAACCTCGCATCCAAATCAAACACCATTGTTGTTTATTCAGGATCGAACCCCCCGCCCCCTTTCTTGAGTATCCTGTTCGGTCTACCCCCAAATTCCCATGATACCTACTCTTTGACATCTCCTGCTTTCTGCAAACCTTCAAATCCTTCTTTCCACTCGGTATCCCACCCCTGGGCTGCGTTCTTCTGCACTCTCTCTGTCCAACACTGACTTTTATGTGTTTATCTTTGAAGGTCTTCTGCAGACCCAGCTGGACGACTCTGATGTGAAGGTCCATAAGACCACCTCTGACTCCAGAGGGTCTCTGGCACACGCTCTGGCACGGCCCATAATGCAAAGCTGCATGCAGTGACATGAGCCGTTCGTGTCAGTGATGTGGAATACACAATGGAATATGCCCAATCCGCATTCAGCTTTTAGAGATTTATTGAACTCAGACTGAATTCAGTTCATAACCTGAAAATATGCTTTTTGTAAATGTAAATCGAATCCCGGGCAAATGTTCAGCCTGAAATGGAATGTTACTCGACACAGTCAGTAAATCGTGGCTTTGAGGCCCTTCTTTTTAAGCTTTTTGACTAAAGACTTGTGCAGACATCCAGTTTGGGATTCCACCAGACTGAAACAAAAAAAAAAGGTTTTGTCATACAGATTTGCATGGTAAAATTGTCTATTAAGTAAAACCATACCGATTCCACTTTTACTCTTTCCCGTCATTTCCTGTCCTCGTCACTTTATCATTGTCAAAAAGCATCAAAAATAAAAGAATGAAACCACATTATTGCAAACTAACCCCAACTGGGTGATCAGAAACGTTGCGTGAAGTGCTGACAAATGTTACATCGTCAGGACATTAACAACATAACATGCATGATAAATTTTAAAGTAAACATCTTTTTTCTTTCTCTGTATCATTTTGTGATTTATAAACATCTTGTCTTCATCAGAAGCTGACCAGCAATGCTCAAGCGTGCTATTATCAACATATGGGCGGCACAGACATCTAAATTACCATAAAAATGAATTGCTATTAAAAACATATTTGTATTTGTATATGCAGCAACTTTTTTATTACAATTTTTCCACTAATACATGTATAACCTCTGAACTATCTTAAAAAACAGCTTGGGTAAAGTTTGAACATGAGCCACAGATTATATGCTTTACAAACTTTCCACTGCAAAACACGAGCACAGAACAATAGAGAGAGAAACAAAAATAGAGAGACAGACAGTAAGGAAGGCAGAGTTTAATCTGTCCCCATTTCTTCCTTCCTTCACTTCTACCTTCATCCCTCAACCTTTCATCAACTGCTCCGTGTGCATCTTCAGAATATCCTACAGTGTGATGTGAATCATAGCCATGCATCATTTTCCCCCCACCCCTCAGAAATCAAATTATCTGCCCTGCTCAGGAACAGCAGTGATCTGGTATCATTCTATTTTGGCTGTGTTTTAACCACACATGGATCATCAAGACTTCAATGCAGAACACTTTGAACACACTCTCCATCTGAATCCTCAACTAATTCAAGACAGAGGCTATTATAACAACACACACCCTGTACATATGCATACACAAAACCAATTACAAACCACTGGATTGAGCTATGAATCCATGCAATTCTGTATGCAAGTGTTTCTTCAACTAAGGGCCCGTTTGGGTCTCTGGACATTTAATAAATCCCTTAAAATACACTCTCGCCAGTTAAATTCATTGATCTGCTTTAGCTCCAATAGTAAACAATAAATCACTACAGAAATCATATGGACCCTCAAACTTCTGACTGAACAAATCACATCTCAAAGCATGCATTATGATTAGTAGTAGTCTGTGATGGATGACAGAAGTGGGAATCACCTTTTAAACATTTGTGGAATAAAATGCTATATGGTTAATGCTATAAATACTTGAAATACTTGTTTGTGCATAATATGAAATGCAAGTAAAATTATTAAAATAAGTTACATTTACCTTTTATTTTTTACTTCACTAATCACACAGCTTCAATGTCACTACTTGGTAACAGCTTTTGAAAAAACTTTGTTGGAAAATAGAAAGAAATAAGTTGTGTTTTACATTCTCTGTTTAGATTATCAAATTGTAAAAAAAAATTATATTTCATTTTTTTATGATGGATTTTAAAATCGAACGTCTGGGTCTAGTACAATGATAAAAAGAAATAACATTTGAACAACAAAAATAAAAAAGTTGAAATCTGTTTGTGTAAAATTGCTGGACAAATGTTGAACATTTCTAAAAGTAGCAAAAACTAAATAATGAAAACCAAAACAGTACATAAAAAGACATTTTAAAAAAGTTGAAATATGTTAGTTTTAATGAAAATCCACCCCTGTGATATAAAAGTAGCCATATAGTATAAAAAAACAAAAAAAAAAACACCCATACACAACTGCACACACACAAGAACAACAACAGCGTTTCAATGCACCAGGCCAATAACACTAAATAAGCCAGGCCCTGGAGATTTTATCACTTGAAGTTCCTCTCCCCAGTGGGCTAAAACAACATTTCACAATATGTGTCCTATTTCGCAGGACTCTTTTGTGCTCCGGTGTAGGCTAAACACAATGGGGGGGTTCAGAGTCGTAATATGGAGCAGACTGCGAGAAGAGCGGCGGCTCTGGACGAGTAGCGAGCGCCACTACGGTGGTCCCGCTAACTGCCATTGAGGTAGAGTTTGGAGTTGACGATGCAAATGTGAACTGACAGGCCTTTGGACGGGCCTATTTTACGTTAATGAGAGCACACGGTCCACGTCATGCGACTAAAGACTGAAGCTAAAGTAAATACAAGACTTCAGTAAGGTTTTTTGTTGTCCTCTTGAACGGAAATAAAGATGTCAGTATGAATATGTGGTTTGGTTACCCTGATGAAAAATCCATCATTAACCAGCACAAATTCCATGTCGGTTTAAGGTGGTTTGTGCTTGTTAGAGCTGGTATAGTCCTGCTGTTCTCAAGCTAAACTCTGCACTCCTGCTTCCCATGCTGAGCAGGAACCAGCATTCTTTACTGGTCATGCAAAACATACATAATGGGACCATTTTTTTATTTAGTTTTAATTAATTAATTACATTTTTATTTTATTTATTACATTTATGAGCTAGTAAACATACTTTATCACTAGAAGAATTGAAACAACCCATTACCCATGAAAGTATTATGCAATCATTTATCACATTTCTCCTTATATAGAGGGCCCTATCATACACCCAACGCAATACTAGTTTCAGCCCTAATGCAGTTATCATTTTCATGTCCAGCCCCACATTGTTTAAATAATGCACTCATCGCCCATCTGTTCGCCCATGGTCTGAAAACGAGGTGTGTTCAGGTGCATTGTAGGCACGTTGCTATTTTGAGGAAACTGAAAACAACTGTGCCTTTGACCAACAAAAACCTGGTCTAAAGTCAATAGAGCAGTATTTTCTTTTTTTTGTTATTTAAAGGGTGCGTTAGTAATGTGCGCCTATAGGCGGGTACACAACGTACACTCACACACACACAGAGATGCGCAGCAGCACACAAACATTTTTAAATATTAAAAATAAAAGGATTCCTCTCTGGATAAACGTTCAGTTTTTCCGCTCGCAAATTCCGCCATGTAAATTCTGAATCCGCCATGGAGCGAGCACAACTGGCTTTTAAAAGGAATGGGAGACTCAGATTGGTTTATTGCACGTTACGCCCCAAAACACTCCCATGACTCATTAAGAGAATAGGTACAACCCCTTTGGACCCTATGCGCACCAACCTTTTTTTCCGTCGTTGATTCAGACCTGTGCACCTGCACTTTGAGCTTCAGAATGTGCGCTAAGATCGTTAAAATAGGGCCCAGAACCTTTTTGGCATAAATGTTCTTTAAAATTGAGTCAAGATAGTAAATCGAACCTCATTGAATCTTTTTCTAAGAGTGTACCTTATGCTGGTGACCAGCGATGCTGGATTTTTCAGCAGAGTATGCGGCTTTTAACTAGTTCCATCTCTAGTTAAACCAGCAAAACGATGTTTTCTCATACCAAATCAGCCCGTCCAGCCAGGAACAAACACACTCGGGACAGTTATTGAGTCTTGAAGGGTCTGCTTGCTGTTAGGACATTACGTAGTGCTCTTCTGAGAAGTTTACTTCAAGTACAGAGAAATGCGTTGGTCTGTTTGTAGTCTGCAAAAACAAGCAGGAGCTGGACGGAGATGGATTCTCAGCAGATGCGACGCTGGATCAATGTAGTCACGCGGTCTTGGATGCGACGCTTGATCAGAACCGAACTAAAGCCTAGCATGAGAATACAGTTGGTTTGTTGTCCGTGAAATCAAATGCTTGATAAGAATAAACCTGGGGGGAAATGATAAGGAAACAACGAGAACAGAACTACATAAGTCTGTCTTTGATTAAAGCACATTTAGGGATGAAATACCAATCTGTCTATCTTTAGACTCATGAGGAAAATGGAGAATGAAACCACAGAAAGAAAAACAGAAGGATGAATCGAACTAAACCTGTAAAGAATTGCAGGTAAAAAAAGAAAAACTTAAGTGAAATTAGAAAATCTATTTTGATTTTAGGACTATTGAAATTTTGGTAATAATTTACAGATGGGTTTTTTGTAATATATACAACTTTGTAATATATATTTTAATCAAAATTAAGAAAATGTTCCTCTCCGATTGTCAAAAAAAAAAAATAAATAAATAAATTATATATATATATATATATATCCTAAAATAGGCTTCATTTTGGACATTTTTCCTCAATTGGACATTTTCGGATGAGAATAATGCAAAAATGAGAGTATGTAGGCATTCAAACCAGATTTCCTACAGTCCTTTAGCTGACACAGTATGGCTGGTTTCTATGTAACATGGGGTACCTGTATTGGAGTTGATATCTACACATGTGTGCGGATGTCTCATGTCTGACTTTCTGGCAGCTCGGGTGGTTGCCATGTGCCTTGTGTTCGGCAGCAGCTGGGCTGACACTTGTCTTACAGGTTTCTCGAAACATATGGCACATCTGGCAACCCCAAACAGGGACTCCCTCATCAACCCCCATGGAATTTACTGTGCTGATTGGAAAGAGATCTTTCATTTTCATTTTATGCCCCTTCGAATATGATCAATGAAGGAGAAAACATGCCAAGGATCTGTCTTTGATCTGGCCTGAGAGATCCTGAGAATCATGACATGGCAAGATTACACTTCAAAGAGCTTCGCCATCAGACTGTTTAGAATTGCTCGGCGATAGTCAATATTAATTGCCATGTAAATATTTAAAGACTGTAAATGGTAATCGAAAAGTTACATATGGTTTAAAGATTTGTCATGCTATGTCGTTGTGAGACAACCACATTGATTTAGTACACTGTGTCTTAACCAAGACATCTCCAGTGTCCAGTACATTTTCTGCCCTTAATGAAAGCAAAAAAGCTGTGCGAACTGACATAATCCCAGTCAATCAAAACGTATTTGATGTAAAGCTATGTAGAGTCTGATTTTGGACCAATGAGATTTCACGGTGGGCGGGGCTTACAGAAAGAGAACCCTTGTGCCCAGCAAAATGTCTTGTTGCGGCCAATAACACGTTTTGTCACATGTTGCATTTAGTTAGGACCAAAAGAAACATGAAATAGTTTTGGCAGAGTTTAGAAATGATGATATTTCCCACAGGAGGTGTAAAGTGAAAGTGTTGCATGATGCATCCAAGCTTTATCAAAGCAATTCTGTATTAAACTACAAACATCTGACTGTCTTTGCTGACTCTGCTCTGGTAGTTAAGCCCAGGGAACACAGGCAGGATAGTTTTGACAGCTCTAAACAAACTGACCCGGATAGCGGAAGGCCACTGATTCACCCTGCTTTTAATCCTACAGTCTAAAAACATAACAGGATGTGTTGAACTCGGGTCTAGACTGTCTTAAGCTCTTAACACACATTATTCCTGACTGCTAAAAGAATCAATACCATATAAAGCAAAACTGTTCACTGATATTAACACTAGGACTGTTGATTTAGCGTGTTAATTTAATTGATTAGTTATGGGGGAAAATTATGCATTCAAATTAATAATGCATTTATCGCACCCGGCCGTCCCATCTCCGAACAACGCACAGTGGTGTTTCATTTCTGAATGAATCCGCTTTTAAGCGAAGCAGTCGGGTAAACCAGTGATTCAATGGCTGATTCATAAAGAGAGCCATAGACAGCCATTTGAACGAATCAAATGAATGAATGACTCAATGGCTGCGTCCGAAACCTGGAAAATGCTGCCTTCGGAGGACACACTTCAAGGCAGAAAGGCACCACGGCACGTCCGAATCTAATGTAGTCTCTATTTTGCTGTAGATCATTAAACGGTTACACTGCCTAAGTCTGTCCGAAATCAGTTTCGTGAGGTGCCTTCATGCACAAACGCTGCCTTACAAGCCATTGTCTGATAAGGCAGCGAGGCAACGAGTGAGCTGCCTAGGTTTTCGGACGCAGCCAATGACTGATCATTTAGACATTTTCCGCCACCTGCTGGCAGTTTTAGTTTCTTATTTAGAGTATAATTTAATTAAAAAAGATATACACTCACCTAAAGGATTATTAGGAACACCTGTTCAATGTCTCATTAATGCAATTATCTAATCAACCAATCACATGGCAGTTGCTTCAATGCATTTAGGGGTGTGGTCCTGGTCAAGACAATCTCCTGAACTCCAAACTGAATGTCAGAATGGGAAAGAAAGGTGATTCAAGCAATTTTGAGCGTGGCATGGTTGTTGGTGGCAGACGGGCCGGTCTGAGTATTTCACAATCTGCTCAGTTACTGGGATTTTCACGCACAACCATTTCTAGGGTTTACAAAGAATGGTGTGAAAAGGGAAAAACATCGGCAGTCCTGTGGGCGAAAATGCCTTGTTGATGCTAGAGGTCAGAGGAGAATGGGCCGACTGATTCAAGCTGATAGAAGAGCAACTTTGACTGAAATAACCACTCGTTACAACCGAGGTATGCAGCAAAGCATTTGTGAAGCCACAACACGCACAACCTTGAGGCGGATGGGCTACAGCAGCAGAAGACCCCACCGGGTACCACTCATCTCCACTACAAATAGGAAAAAGAGGCTACAATTTGCACGATCTCACCAAAATTGGACAGTTGAAGACTGGAAAAATGTTGCCTGGTCTGATGAGTCTCGATTTCTGTTGAGACATTCAGATGGTAGAGTCAGAATTTGGCGTAAACAGAATGAGAACATGGATCCATCATGCCTTGTTACCACTGTGCAGGCTGGTGGTGGTGGTGTAATGGTGTGGGGGATGTTTTCTTGGCACACTTTAGGCCCCTTAGTGCCAATTGGGCATCGTTTAAATGCCACGGCCTACCTGAGCATTGTTTCTGACCATGTCCATCCCTTTATGACCACCATGTACCCATCCTCTGATGGCTACTTCCAGCAGGATAATGCACCATGTCACAAAGCTTGAATCATTTCAAATTGGTTTCTTGAACCTGACAATGAGTTCACTGTACTAAAATGGCCCCCACAGTCACCAGATCTCAACCTAATAGAGCATCTTTGGGATGTGGTGGAACGGGAGCTTCCTGCCCTGGATGTGCATCTGCAAGATGCAAGATGCTATCCTATCAATATGGGCCAACATTTCTAAAGAATACTTTCAGCACCTTGTTGAATCAATGCCACGTAGAATTAAGGCAGTTCTGAAGGCGAAAGGGGGTCAAACACAGTATTAGTATGGTGTTCCTAATAATCCTTTAGGTGTGTGTATTTTCCCCCATATTAATAAAAAACCAATTAAAGGTAGTTTACACAAAAATTTAAATGCGGTCATCATTTACTCACCCTCATGGCTGTTGAAGCTAAAACGTTTATGTGTAATAAATTCTGTTGAAATAAATAAAATCTGTAATATCTATTTGATGCTTTTCTTATTCAACACAATAATGACTTTATATTATCTTTTGGGGGTCATTTCTCAGCCAAATTTGATGTGTGATTAATTTGCAATCAATTCGATTAATTAATCGCCACATTGTGTAATTAATTACATAAAACATTAATAGCTAATTAACACATTTTAAAGGGATAGTTCACCCAAAAATGTAAATTCTGTCATTAATTACTCACCCTCATGTCGTTCCAAACCTGTAAGACCTTCGTTCTTAGTTCATCCTTGGATCACAAATTAAGATATTTTTGATGAAATCCGAGAGCTCTCTGACCCCTCAATATATAGCTATTTAATTAACACTTTCAAGGTCCAGAAAGGTAGGAAAGACATCGTTAAAGTAGTCATGTGACTCCAGTGGTTCAACCTTAATTTTATGAAGTGATGAGAATACTTTTTGTGCGCAAAAACAACCAAAAATAACAACTTAATTCAATCATTTCGCTCTAGACTGTGTAAGTCTACGCAGTTTACGTTATAGTTATAGTTACTAGTTGACTATAATAGCGCAGTAAAAAAAATACAATCACGGTGCTTTCAATAATGCATTTTCTTCTCATCAAACTGTATTTTGAGCCTTTTCAGAACTTGAAAAAGCTCTGCGAGCAGATGTATCCCTATTGTTAGTGCGGAGATGCAAACAAAAGAGCGGAACAATTCCCATCATATGCTTCACCAAAAAAAAGGATGATTTGCTGTGACAGACTGATATACAAGACCAGACCAAAGGCTGAAATGAATCCAGACACTCAGGATAGTTGAAGGTACACTGGGGAAAGTAGCGTGTGTTTCTTCCTCAATCTCTCCAACCTACAAACAAACAAGTACAGAAGGAATACCATGATGCAAACAATTACCTCAACCACTGAATCAAAGACCTGGTTTTAATTTCCCTGTATTTCAAGACATATTCTGAGCTTCGTTTGGAAAATAAATAGCCTGGCTTGGGAAGACTTTTTTTTTTTCTTTAGTTTTTTTTGAGTAAGTGGTGGCCATCAATTTCTTCTCATCTTTGGAAAACCACACTACACTTCCATGCATATTTCAGCATGGGGAACAATATATCTACAGTACAATAAGACGCCATAAGATGCACTCTCTCACACACACACACACACACACACACACACAGACACACACAGATACACATAAGACCAGAACAGAAATAAAGCCTAAGCACGCTGCATAAAAAAATATGCACAAGACCATTTATTTTTATGACCAAACCGATGGGAAAAGAATCAACGTAAAATATAACGGTTGTTCTATAAAAGGTCTGTGTTCCACAATAGGACAATCATGGTATCGCATGAATTTACTCTTGGCAGTGCAGCACTTTCTATTGCAGAATGGATATTCGCCCAAGCGTGTTTAAAGTGAACAATGTATTGCAAAACAGAACCGAGTATTTATATTAACGGCATCTTGGAATGATACGTCCAAAACACAAGATAAATACATGGATAAACAGAAGAACGCAAAGCTTGGGTATTCATTAAACACTTTTATGTTATTTGCTGTAAAACAGAGACCATTTTCAAGCACAAAAGGAGTCAAGTTAAAGGTCAAGACACAACAAAACATGTCCGAGTAAAGAAATACGATGCAAAGAGGTCTTTCAGCTTATTAGTAAACGTAACGAGGATGATGAACAAGGCTGCTGGAAAGAAACGCTACTTTAAAGGGGTGGTAAAACACATTCTTTCGAAGGCTTGATTGTGTTTGTGGGGTGCACTGTAACATGTGTTCATGCTTCGTTTTTAAAAAATTGCATTATTTTTCATATATTTTACCTTTATTCTACACTGCTCTGTCCCTCCTTGTAAAAACAGTCTGATGGTTTCCGGGTTGTATGAAGCCAGTCCCTCAAAAAAACGCAATGGGCTCAGATTGGTTAGCTGGCCCAGTGTATTGTGATTCGCTAACCACCTAGTGCACGTTTGTCGGAAACGTCACGCCCCTTACCTTTACCGGTAGCCTCAGGCTACTAGCCTGTGCTTTGGGTAGTACAATGGCGTCAATAAAACCATACCAATTTGAGCCCGAATCAGACCCAGACAATTTTAGTGAAGATGATCGAGCAGAACCTGTTCAGTCCTCAAGAGTAAAGACTGCGGATCTATAGTGATCGCTACTGAATGGCACCGTTACTTTTGTATTTTTAGAACGATTATAGCCAAATATCTGTCGCAAGAATGAACACTAAACATTGGCTTTACTATAGTATCCAAATCAAACACAGAACCATGTTTAGCATGCCTGTAGATAAACAATACATAAACGCTTTAATCAAAGAATAATTTACACTAATGCCAAATTCGCTGTTGAGATTTTAAAAAGTTTGTAACGTTAGGTGTTTATCGGATAACTATGAATGAGCATTTAACAAACTGGTTTGCAGAGCCAAATGAGCGTTGTCATCTGTTTACTTCCTTGCTACAACGTACAATTAACAACACAAACTATTACAGGAAAACACATCGACGAAAAATAAATCATACTTACAGGTTGTGACCTGTAAACAGCTTCTGTTTTTAAATCCATCTTTCAGATTGTGGAAGCTTTCCTGCGTGAAATGTGCAGCGGGAGCCGCACGCGCCCGCCTGTCTCGCGCAGCTGAACCGCGGCTCGTGTGTTGCAAATACAGACGAATATTGTCCATTATGTCACATTTTCCGGTCTTCTCCTCCGACCCCTGTCTGTCTCGTGCTTTGATTTATGATGGGCAGCATATATCTGCTGCAAATGCGACCGTGTTCCCCTCTGTCTCATACACACATGCATATAACGTTATGTTAAACGCACTGCAACGCACCCCCGTCCCTAGGAAGGCTGAACAAAGTGGCCCTGCAATCCGGATGAAAATAACAGCGTTTCGTCGGCATTGGCAACAACACTCCAGCCTACTAACTATACCACAACAATGCTTCCCTGCTGCGATACAAAATGACCCCCCCCCCCCCCTTATTTCATATTCTCGGAGGAGGGGTTTATGTAAATATTGGGGCTGGTAATGTCAGCAACCCTGGAGGAATGTGTAGTAGTCCCTAGCGGCCGTTTGCTGTAGTCCTTAGAAATTGATTTCTTTAAAAGCAAATATCTCCCTTTGCTTTAAACTTTGAACGTTGTAACTTTGCAGATGTTGTTTATGCTCAAACAGCAACATTACACACTAGCTAAAGTTAGAAAAGTGAAATCGTGGTTTATCATCCCTTTAAAACCTGTTTAATTCTGCACTGGTAAAACCGCTGTTAAACAGAAATTCTTTTAAAACATTTGAATAGTCGCGTCTACTCAAGCTCCAATCTGCCGCTAGATAACTTGACTGGAGCCAGAGGAGCACCCAGAGAAGACGGTGAGAGATCTCTTTAGTTGAAGAGGTTTTGTCTGAAGTGCACCTGGCTCTGGTCGACGCTGGCACAGGTGCAACACAAACATCGACTCACAAACAGGAAAATACAAATGCGCTCCAAATTTATCCCACTCAATTAAGTGTAATCTTGAGGAAAAACCCACTGACTCACCAATATTTTCTACGAAAATAAACAGCCTCTCTTCTCTAGCCTAAAAAGGTCATTCACTTTCACACAAATACTAAACAAATGGAAACCAGGCTGTGTGCATTCACAGCTCACTTCTCTGTGTTTAAATCAAAAGGTCAAAGTTTGGCTGGTTAGTCTGGCCCTGACGGTAGATGCTGTAACTACACCATTCTAGGAGCACAGGTTTTCCATGCAGCCATCAATGTATCATGTATTCTGCCAATATTCTGGTCATTATATTACCATTCAAAAGTTTGGAGCTGTACGTGTTTTTTAATGTTTTTGAAATCTCTTATGCCCACGCCACATTTATTTGATCAAAATACAGCAAAAACAGCAATAATGTAAAATATTTTTGCAATTTAAAATAAATCCTTTCTATTTGAATATATTTTAAATGTAATTTATCCCTGTGACGTTAAAGCTGAATTGTCAGCATCATTACTCCAGTCTTCAGTGTCACATGATCCTTCAGAAATCATTCTAATATGCTGATTATTTGCTGCTCAAAAAACATTTATTATCATCAGTTGTGCTGCTTAACAATTTTTTAGGATACTTTTACAAATAATGTGCTATAATTTATAATGCTATTCTTTTGAACTTTCTGTCATTTTGCACAAAGTGCTAAGATCAATAGATGCTATTTACACTAAAGCATTTTCTGTGCACTGTGTAATTACCTACACCTTTACACCCTACCCGCTGAACACTTTATTCCCACTACACTCTAAAAAATGCTGGGTTAAAAACAACCCAAGTTGGGTTGAAAATGGACTAAGCCAGCAATTGGGTTGTTTTAACCCAGCGATTGGGTTGTTTTTAGCAAACATTTAACCCAACCGCTTGGTTAAAACGACCAATTCACTGGGTTAAAACAACCCAATTGCTGGGTTAGTCCATTTTCAACCCAACTTGCGTTGTTTTTAACCCAGCATTTATTAGAGTGTATTAAATGCCCGTTAGGCAATTTATTTCCTTTTTTAGATTTTCTTAATTTTAATTCAAAATAGACGTCTCTCTGAGCTTATATGCAATGGGAAATGTTTGGGTCTTTATAAAATCAGCCTTTTCTTTGTAACTTCCTGTCTCAATCAGACATTGGTTAGCATGGATGCCAGCCAAAATTTTGCCCCGCCCACAACATTTGAGGTCGGTCTGGACTTGATCTGTTGTGGAGCAACTATGCTCGAACCAGAGCTGTTCGGACCAATGAAATTGTCATGGTGAGCTTTATACGATGGTGGACAGATGATCAACAGTAACGTAATCATCCACGTCACCAAAGAGCGCTTGGGTTGAATTAATTTACTAATCAGAGAACTTGTTCGTATAGGCATTCACCTTTACTATTTCTCTCAAAAATGATGATTGTGTTGGTAAGTACTCCGTATATCCTTAAATTATTTTTACAACACCGGCAAAGATCGTTTACACTCATCTTCTTCTTCTTCCAGCGTGCGTGCAGTTGAGTACTGTTTAAATCTATGCGTTGCTCAACATACGTCTTACTCCGTTGATTGGTTGTAGGTCTATCCAATTGAATGCAGAGGCATTTTCTTTCCTGGTTCGGTTGAAACATCTCCCATAATCACAGCCGAATGGAGCAGTATCAGACTCTTTCTCTTTTCTGTTCTGACTAGAATCTGAGTATGCTGACGCTAGGCTAGACATTGGTGGGCCTCTGCCAACAAGGCAAGCATTTACACTTGGTGTAAATAGACACTCGGAATAATTAATTTCTTTAAAAAAAAAAATCTTACTGACCCTGATATTTTGAACAGTATTGTATATTATTACTTTTCCAAGTGATCAAAGTTGCCATTTTTTACCTCACAGAAGATAAAATGGGTAAAAATATGAATCACATATAAAAATCTGAATATCATAGAGGCTCTTTTAAATTGGGCCTGTGAGCAACTACCCAGAACAGTTTTGCACAGAAAAGCCCCACTCAAGTTTTAAAAAACTAGTAAAAATCATCCAGTCTTCAGGCGGATAGAGTAGGGCACCCTATAGGAGCACCCTTCATGTTTATGCCTTCAACAAAGTCCTGAAGGATAAACAATACATGCACAGATCTGATAAAAGCACACATTTGAGAATCAAAGATCAGTTAAATTGTTCGTATTCAATGCTTTTTTCCCCCAAATTCCTTGGACAAACTTCACGTTCTTACTGGAAATGTTCATTCTGCTTTCTGTCCATATGCCTAACAATTCCCTATTATGTGTACTGCAAGATTTATTTATTTTTCCTCTTTGTGAAAGAGCAAAGCAATAGCTCTCAGTTAACAATGTTTGTCTAAAGTTAGAAAAAGACCAGAGATGTGAACAGACTGAGAAATGTCACAATGCTGCTTTTAGATAATAATCATAAACTTTAATAGCAGCTTCCCAAGGAGCTGATCACAAGATAAGCAATACATAGCACGATAAATAAAATAAAAAAAGGGTTCCAAAGGGTAGGAGCTCATAGACAGGAAAAGGCCTGTCACCCATAAGCGGGTTTGAGGAACAGTCAGCAAATTAGATTGTGAGGAGCGCAATCTGGATTTGGGGAATAAGGAATTAACAATGGGAATAAATAATGTGGAGCCAACACATACACTCTACTTATTACACACACAGGGATGCGCAGCAGCACACAGACATTTTAAATATTAAAAATAAAAGGATTCCTCTCTGGAGAAGCGTTCAGTCTTTCTGCTAGCAAATTCTGCCATGAAAATAGCAAATCCGCCATGGTGCAAGCACAAATGGCTTTAAAAGGAAATGGGAGATGATTGGTTTATTGCACGTTACTAGAGTTTAGATTCCCTGCCCAAGCCCGAGAGCCGGGTCGGGCCGAGATTTCCCGGCACTATCCTCGGGCCGGGCCGGTCCGGGCCCTTGATCGTTTGTGTGTTTTTTTAATCATTACTTTATTAGCCTTTTTATTAGCCTGCCAATTGGGTGGGCAGAAAGTTATGCCATAATCAGAAATAATATATATTTTTAGCAAAGTAATACTACAACTAAGAAACAAATGTGTACAAAGTTGCACAAGTCACGATTAGTCTAAAAATTTGTGTTAAACTCACAGCACACGCAGTGATGAAGCGCAGCATTCTGAAACGCTCCGAGACGCCAGTCATGAGCTGCCCTTCTGAGTTTCGTTTATTTATGAGACACACTCCAGTTCATGTGCAATGCATGGGATCGCTATTGCGTGACTTCATCTCACCCTTATAATCTGTTTGCTTGTTATTTATTAAATCCAAGCAATTGGCTGATGAAACCTTGATTAAAATTAAGATACAATTTATACAAAACGAAATTCATTTTAAAGAAGGGCTTCATACAAAACAAAACTTAATATTAAACAAAATATAATAAACACCAAAACTCATCTCGCATCTTTGCACTTTTCATAATCAGATGAAATGTAAAAATAACATTATAATGTTTAAACATAAATATTAAACAAAATACATTGTTTAATGGCTACAACAAGTAAGCCTATAGTAGGGTACAGTACAGATGCATGTCATGTCTGAGCGGGATTTGAGCGAGCGTTGTTTTACCAGTGAACGGTTCATGAGCGCGTGCCTGCATAGAGTGGATTATTGAGCTGAGGGTCACACCCGTCCGCTTCGCTCATTACAGGCTTGTTCTCAGAACGCCCACGTATTAAAAAATGGTCGGGTTTAAATCAGGCTCAGGCTCATTATTACAGTTAGTGTCTGGCTGGGCTCGGACACAACGTGCACGGGCTCCATGTAGGATAGGGCTTGATTTTTTGAGCCCGATCTAAGCTCTACACGTTACTGCCAAAACACACCAATGACTAGGGCTGTAACGATTTGACCAAAAATAAAAAACATGTCTATTAATTAGGAAGCTGTGGGTGTACTTTGTTTGTACTTACTTCAAATGTATTAAAATCTATGCTATAACGTTTGAGTTTCTAAGCTAGTGATAAATCACAGGACAGCGATTGACAATGACTTTCTGCGCTCCTCTCTGCGCGCGATGTGCAAGCTACTGTCTGAGTGTTCGTGAGTCACAATATATCAGGCATTAGTTCAACATAATACACATCTGATGGACAAAAATCGCTTCAATGTTCAAACTGGCAGGCCTTAAAACACATACAAATGACAAAGCTTTGTGAGGACGCAAGTGAAAGTGATCTGGCTTCAGGGCGCGCGCATTGTCCGAGACACGACACGGCTCGGCTCTCTGTGTCTCCATAATCTTGTTCTTGAATAGTGCATAATCACTTTAAAGTTCAAACTGGCAAGCCTTTAAACTCATTTAATTGACGAACTTCATGAGGGCGCAAGTGTAAGTGATCTGGCTTCGGGGCTTGCGCACGCCTTCTCTGTGTGTGTATCAGTGCAAATAAGAACGGCGATTGACTTACCTGTATAAACTGTGTAAAACATGCAATTACCATAGTAACTGTGAGCATCTATAAACAAAGATAACTGCTCCTGCATCTTTCCGTGTGCCTGCAAACTGTACTTGATGTGACTGACGGTGCAGAGTCACGTGAACACCAAAATAACCGACATGGAAAAATTACGTCGGTTAGAGGCTCTAAATTTCAATTTCAATTAGTTTTTCGTTTAATCGTCCAGCCCTACTCATGACTCATTAAGAGAATAGATACAACCCTTGTAGACCATGCGCCGGGCACACAGACCATTTTTCCGTCGTTAAACTAGCAAAATGGATTCGGACACGCCCCCACATGTGCGCGTTAGACCATGCGCTCAGATCGTTAAAAAAGGGCATTTTGTATGTCAGCATCATAATTTTAAAATCAACACGGAACATGACCGGGAGCCAGTGCAAAAACTCCAAAACAGGAGTAATATGATTGCATGTCCTGGTCCCAGTCAGGATCCTGGCGGTCGTATTGCAGCCTGTTATGTGTGGATTTAGAAACTCCGGCTTAACAGTAATCTATCCAAGAGTTTTATCAACTTTTCAGATACAGAGAAATGTAGCATAGGTTGCTACATTTCTGAGGTGATTAAAAGATTCTTTACCAGTGCTCGGCATAAAATGATCAAATGTAAGACTGGCATCAAAAATGTATGTCTTTGTCTTCCAAGCCACCAAATTATATTGTCGCTGTACACCTTCCATACTGACTGCCCACCGCAAGACCAGCGGGTCGAAATCTAAACCAAACCTCTTCCGCGACCTCCACGACCTGCGGGCTTTGAAGGTATTAAATTAACCTTCATCATGCAACAACTTCCCGCTGAGCCATAGTGGCATTTATTCACACTCCCTGCTAATACCAAATCGTCATTAGTCGCGAATGTGGTGACCTTTGACCCCGTGTCTGCCCCTGTAATCCTGTCCCAGTTTATCCCTGCTGCTCAGTGAAGGGGAAGGGAGAGGAAAACAGCTGATGTCATAAGGGGAAGTGCAGTGAGGTGTGAGAGGAACAGGAAATGAGCATCAACTCCACACTAAGCTGGATTTCAGGCCAATCAGATTGCTGGCAGGACTCCACCGTATACTGAGCAGAAACGAGGGATGTTAGATCAGAATATACAAAGTGTAGCCATTGAGCTGATCTGTCTAAACCTCTCTTATGTCTAAAAAAAAAAAACAGGATTGGCTCCCTGGAGTGTATCTGAATCACTCCATTGATGTGAAACCAGACATGATAATTAAGACAGAGTTTCAAATAAACATCATTGGGTTTAGACCAATGTTCCCTTGTGATGCCGTGGCCGTGCAGAAAGAATAAAATGCAGCGCAGCCGATAGACACAGATGCAAAATGTGGGGAGAAATCCATTTGATCGTAGTTTAAATGAGAAATAATTGCAGTGATCTGTTCTATCGCCATATATAGAACCGGTGGATGCGCTTTACAGGTTTCATAAACACAATGATGTCACGTGTGAGCACGCAGCAGTGAGTCGTGTTTGCAGTCCAAATAGCTCAAAATGAGAGGCAACAAGAAACGCAAAGACGTGGAATAAAACCTCATCATGTTTTAAAGAAGAGTGGCTTGATTAAGTGGTGGAAATAACAGATGACGGACACAGCACGGTAACAAAACAGACATTTACAGCTACACCCACCACAAGTGTAGCGTTCAAAACACCAAAGTAACACACATCAGTTTAAATAGATGTGTGTGTGGTTTGGGTTTCAGTGATGTTTAGAGACCTATAAAAGAGTTCACATGTTCCCTTGAACATATTTAGCCATTAGATCTATTTAAACAAATTGAAGCATTTAAAATGATATAATATACTATCAGTTTAAATACTCCCATTCGTTTTTATATTTTACTATAGGCTATTATAATTGTAGTTATAATTATAGTGTAAGCCTAATAAAGAATTGATCTCACAAGGGGATTGATTAGGGATCCTTGCCATTCAAAGGTTTGAAAACCCCTGATATAGTAAATCTTGGAAATTCATTAGCAATAAACAAACATTTAATATAGACGGTAGGGGTGGCACGGTACATGGAAAAAAACCGAACCGTTCGGTTCGCTTGTCTCGGTTCGGAGTGTGTGCGTCGCACGGTTCGCGCATGCGCAATGTATCCTCGTGCCCGTATGTTACCCCAGACAGTGTGTGTCCTTTTCGCGCGAAATAAGAGGTGTGTGTGGACATACAGTAAAGTAAAAGTGGAGTGCTGCAGGTCACGTCACATGTAGAAATGAAAGTGGGAGAGATAAGGAAGGCTGCCCGGAGTTGGAGGATGCGCTAGCATCGTATAGCAGGGCAGATGCAGTGCGCAGCGGGAGCCGTGCCGCGCGTGTCCGTTGCGCATACACACACTGGCAGTGTTTGTCTCGTGAGTCGCGCAGCTGAACCACGGCTCGTGGATTACAAATACAGGCAAATATAGTCCATTCTGTCACATTTTCCGGTGTTCTCCTCCGACCCCTGTCTGTCTCGTGCTTTGATTTATGATGGGCAACATATATCTGCTGCAAGACCGTGTTCCCCTCTGTCTCATACACACATGCATATGTTGTATATAAGTAGTTCACATGATAAATATAACATTTAAAAGTTAAGATATGCTTCTAGTTCTAATAATTTAAACATGCCTTTGAAGTTTGGGCAAAAACTTCTGGCAGTGTTGTGTTTTCGTGTATTTTATGTTATTTTTTCACAGCGCTGGATGTCAAATGGTGATTGTGGACACTGAACACTTCATGGTGAAATGTGTTAATCAGGTCAGCTGAATTAAAGCCACAGTGCATTGTTCTGATCAAAATTGATATGATTACCATGAAAAATGTTACGCCAATGTGTCGGACTCGGTAGACAGCCAGTTAGGAAATAACTTGATATAACAATTTTTAATACTGTATCCTAAATTGTGGATGATTAAGCCATATATACCATATGCTGAATTAAATTTCTGGAGTGTTAACGATTAAAAACAACAACAACAACAAGAATCGTACAGAACCGAAAACCGTGACCCTTAAACCGTGATACGAACCGAACCGTGGGTTTTGTGAACCGTGCCACCCCTAATAGACGGTTTAACACACTGTACTGTACAAAAACACACTAAGAACCATCTCAGTGTAACCGCTTAATTATTTTCATATTATATTATATTGTAAAGAATTGAACTGTCCTGGGGGAGATTTTAATAGTATTTCTGGGTAAAATAGACTACAGTTAACAACACTGTAAAATGTGCTTAATTTAGTGACTGGTGATGGTTAAATAAAATAGAAATGGCACATTAAAGTTAAAAGTTATAACTGCATGATGAAACCACTTTTTTGTGTGCGTGTACGCTGTACAAGTAAAGAATGTTTTTGCTCATGTGACCAAAATGTCCGCCCAATAGAGAAAAGTTTTGCTCAGCGAGAAAAGAAATCTTAAACAAATAGATCCCCTAAAAAAAGTTACAAATGTATGACTTTCTTTCTTTTTTGAAGCAACAAATGACAAAGCTAATGTGTGACTTGGAATATAGTGCACAAGTCGTTTGGATATTTTTTTGGTGTTTTTGCATCTTTTTTGAAAGGAAAACTCGACAAAATCCTGCACACAACTCAAACTTGCATCATTGCTAAGTTTCTGTTGGCAACGTTTCAGTCAAGCCTGAGGAAGGTTGATTGACTGAAATTTTGTAATGACAGAAGATTGAGTAGGATTTCTTTGAGTTGATATATTAGTTTAAAATTTGACCCTTTTTACTTGTAGTGTCTCGCCTTAAAAAGCTTGAACCAACTATGTCTTCTTTTACAGAAGAAAGAATGTCATACTGGTTTGTAACAACAAGAGAGTGAGTAAATGATGACAGGACTTTCCCTTTTTGGCTGAACTGTCCCTTTAAGAGACTGAGGTATAATTTTACAAAATTGTGATTGATTGTTGATTGCGATAATAATACCTGTCGGTTTGGAGTTTGGGCTGCAGTTGAGATGAATATGCCCTAGTTCTGCATTAAATCCAACAGTCATGGTCGATACTCTCTCCCTGGACGGCACATGTTTACCCAGCATTCCCTTGCTATACAGTAGAGTTCACCAGGGACAAAGAGAGGTTAAACACAGCCCTACTTATGCTGCTGCCTTCATGCGGATCCATTTCATTAAATATGACATTGAATAGCACTGAATTTAGCAGAAAAATAAGATATGTCCCTGTGGGATGAAAATTTCCCGCTCCAATGAAAACAATAATATTCTTGCTCAGGGCTAGAGTGATTTCAAGAAAGCTACACATAAATTTACATCCTATATCTGGTCTACAAATGTTAAATAATATAGGGAAAAATTCCATGGCATCTTACATACGGCACATAGCATGTCCTCAATGAGCATACGGATATATATAGTTGTTGAAATTACTCAAAATAATCAGAAGTCAGTGTAAAAAACATATTTCATACCATAATTTTAAATCTGGAATATGCACATATTGGTCACAAGTGCTACATTTTTACTTTATTTCTCATTCTTATTATGTGAAATTAAATTATATATTATTTAATTTGTTAATTATTCATAAAGTATGTATGTATTAAATGTTTTTTTATATTTCATTTATTTATTGGAGTATGTTTTACAAGAAAAAAACTATTTCAGAAGTGTTCTACTTCAAATGTTCATATTTAATTCACATTTAATGTATTTTCTAGGACTTTCTGAGTGAAAAAATGGTTTCAAGCCATTCTCTCACCACTGTTTCTACCGAATTGAATGAAAAACCTCATCATTTTCATGTAAAATATAATTTCTGATTTATTTTCTTGGTGAAGTTTGACCAGGGCATGTTTTCATGAGATTCACCCCAAAAGCTGTTTTCTCACTTGCTTTTTGAAGCGTATATACATTGCTTTTAAGTGTTGATGATTTCAGACTTTTTCTGACCCATGTTACATGGCCTACAGTTATTTTGTGGAAATCGAAACCATCCTTTGAATCTGAAAGATCATGTTCTGCTGGTGGGAAGGTTCACCGTTACCCCTCAGTCAAACCTGTTTCTGCTTCAACATCAAAAACATGCCAAGGAGAGGCCAATTTAGGAAGAATTCACTTGTCCAACGCACGCACACAGACATGCATCCACGCACACCACCACAAAGCATCACCTTTGCATGCAGATACATGGTCACTGCAAATGATTCCTGCTCCTCCCTGACTAGAGAAAATAAGAGAGAGCTGAAAGATGCCTCTGTGAAAATGAAACCATCTGCTGACATTTGCCCACTTCAAAAGATACTATAGATGTTGTGATGAAGTGATTGAATGCAAACGTGAATAAACATAAAAAAAGATAAAAGCTATAAGGCCATGATAAAATAATAATCAAGGACAAGCACCTTTCATCACTCACTGTGACCCCCAGTCGTTCATTTTGATGTGTTTTGTGGATAGGAGGATGCTGTATATTATGTCTGTTGGATATGTAACAGACGTGACTATATGAGAGATGGTGTTCCAGTGGGTTAAACCACTGAACTGATACACAGAAGGTTGCTGGTTCTATCCCAGCGGTCACCACCAGTAAGTCCATGAGCAAGGCACTTTACCCCACGTTGCTCCAGGGAGATTGTCCCTGTAATAAGTGCACTGTAAGTCGCTTTGGATAAATGCGTAAATGTAAATGTAAATGTAAAATGTTGGGACTGGAACGTTACATGTACACTATACCACTCAAAAGTTTAAGGTTACTCACATGTACTCACATTAATACATTTGAATATATTGTAAAATGTGATTTATTCCTGTGATCAAAGCTGAATTTTCAGCATCATTACATCACATGATCCTTCAGAAATCATTCTAATAGGCTGATTTGCTGCTCAGGAAACTGTGTAAAACATGCAATTTCTTATTATTATCAATGTTGGAATCAGTTGTGCTGCTTAATATCTGTTCATATTTTCTTATTTCTTGGATTTGTAACATGTCTTTACTGCCCCTTTTGAGCAATTTAAATCATCCTGCAAGAATAAAAAGTATTAGCGGTAATTTCTTTACCTAAAATCTTACTGACCACACAGTTTTATACAGTAGTGTAGAACGTTGGTATTTTAGTTGTTGCCTTTCAGCGCTCTGCCTATCTGACAAGAAAACATGTGCTGCCTCATGTTTAATGAAGTTTAACAGAGACTCTCTTGCTGTCAGGACAAGCCTTTATGCAAAATGGAAACCTTTGTGTCCATGCAAGCCACATTATGCTTATCGTTTTTGTTTGAATCATTATATTTGAAGCCTTCTGTTACTTTGAACATCTTGGATCATGCACAATATACAACAGCAGATATAGTGAGGAAGCGTTTCTAAATTGTACCTGTGAATAAATATAGGTGAAAAGAACCATAGACTGTAAAAAAATATGGACTTAGTGTCCGTGACGTCACCCATAAGATTCTGAAGAGTGGTTTTGAAGCGTAAAGTAGGGTCGAGCTGGCCGTCGCCATCTTGGCAGCGCGTCACTCCCGGACAGGGCCGTTTCTAGCCATTCTGACGCCCTAGGCGAAATCCTTATTGGTGCCCCAGTCAAATTTTAAAAAGCAACATTGGTATTACTGGTATTAATTAACAAATACATACATACCAAATTATATTTGTATATATTTGTTAATAAGGATTCAATTTAATAGCCAGATGCCTGTATAGCCCTAGGCCTATAATATATAGCCTATATTTGTGCAGTCCCTAGTTGCTAAGAAATTGTTTTCAGACATAACTACATAATTATTATGCGTTGTTAGTACATTTCACATGAAAGTAATAAGAATAAATACTGATTCAGTGTGGTTTTTGTTACTCATTGATGCATGAACTTCCCCTTTAAAGGGGGGGGGGACACACTCAGTTTCAGTCAGTCTCATGTCAATCTTGAGTACCTATAGAGTAGCATTGCATCCTGCATATCTCCGAAAAGTCTTTATTTTTATTATAATTATAAAAGGAAGATGCGCTGTTCCGAGTCTTTCCGAAAAAAGCCGTGCGGCTGGGGGCGTATCGTGTGGGCAGAGCTAAAGAATGTCGAGCGCGCGCCGCTGTTACTGTGTTGAGTGCGTCTGAAAGCTGCGTCATCCCTAAAAGCGGGAAATATCTTTATTCAACATAAAAAATGGCTTTTAATCAGATACAGCCATACATCTATGATCCGGAATCAGACCCAGAGGCTGAAGTTGAACAGGAGCAGCAGCAAAAACGACTAGAGCAGGACATCTCTATGTGGTATAAAGGCCAATTTATACTTCTGCGTCGAGTGTACGCCGTAGGCTACGCGCGTAGCCGACGCCGTCGTGAGCATTTATACTTCTGCGCTGTTGTCTGCGTCAATGTGCAGTTACACATGCAGACGCTAGTAGGCAGTCCTCTATGAAGGTATATTTGGTGCAAAACACCTGAACACGCGTGAGAGTGGAATGTGTAGCTGTAGATCATATCCACACATGTGTACCAATAAATTTGAAGTCACAGAGAAAAATATTTTAGGAGTTGTAAACTTGTAGACTTTTTTTCTCACTTACAAACACAACACAACAGTTACACCTTCACACATTCTTCACTGCAGGTGCACAAATCCTGTTCTACGAATCACACATGAAGAAACTCACACTTGCACATTTTTGCTCCAGTTGCTGCAGTAAATATGGAGCAAAATGTATTCACACACCCGCATCAAAAATGTGAAGTCACAGACAAATTTTGCACACCCGCGAATTAAAATGTGAATCCATGCAATGAGAGTTGCACACTTGTAGAATATTTGGTTACAAATGTATTGCTTTTCTTGGATATTTTTCTAACACAATCACAAGTCCAATCACTACAGCTGCTTGAATCTGCTGCTACGAGTCTCAAACGCTGTTTTTCCGCCTTCAAGTGACACGTTCCGCGCGCTCTCACTTTTGCACCATATATCACGCGAAATGTGGAGCAAAAGAGATTTGTGCATCTGTGAGGCAGCGGTTCAGAGAGCAGAGGATTTCGGCCAATCAGAAGAGCTCTTTTAAACCGGTGGCGCGCGACCGAGAACGGGAAAAATTCATGAGCAATCTCTCCCTAGCAGGCGAAGTCAACTTGTTCCTCTATATAGTAAAACACAGTAGGCTATAATTAATGGATATATATAGTAGGCCTATAATTAATGTAATAATAATTGGGGGGTTGAAGTGTGAACCATTTAGGGTTTATTTTTTGCAAAATCCACATTCACAGTAATTACAATTAAAAACAATTTCAGGTGAGATGTCTCCTCATTAGCATAATGCCAACGTTAACATGTTTTATCTATGGCATAGTTATGAAAAATTGCATCCTACACATAGAAACTATAGCCACCACAACATGCCACAGATGTAATATAAATCTTAGTGAAAATCCTATTCCCTTATCTTCTATTCTATTATAAAAGTAGCCTATATATTATAAATCTATTATAAAGTTAATCAACATGTAACATAATAAATAGGCTACAGTAGAACGTGAGATCTACTAAAGGTGGTCATGAGTAGTTTATTAAAACGCTTATTGTTATGTTGGTGCAGGAGGATGTTTTCTCAGACTCGGTGTTGCGATAGAACGGCTCACATCTTATCACACATATTTTGGAGCGTTTATGGAGTTTATGGTTATTCGCGCGCCATGCATGCACAGTTAATGAACCGGGCTTCAGTCATGCTGCGCAGATAATTGGTCTGTTCCGTTCGTACGGGAACTGGTGCTTATAAAAGCTCAAAACGCGCGGTGTATAATTCATATCCTGATTCATGTTTCCATTACCCATGTTAATATAGGTGTTTTTAGGCTACTTGCTTGAATTGTATATTAATTATACAATTGTGCATTAATTATACTATATATATCCATTAATTATAGCCTACTGTGTTTTACTATATAGAGGAACAAGTTGACTTCGCCTGCTAGGGAGAGATTGCTCATGAATTTTTCCCGTTCTCGGTCGCGCGCCACCGGTTTAAAAGAGCTCTTCTGATTGGCCGAAATCCTCTGCTCTCTGAACCGCTGCCTCACAGATGCACAAATCTCTTTTGCTCCACATTTCGCGTGATATATGGTGCAAAAGTGAGAGCGCGCGGAACGTGTCACTTGAAGGCGGAAAAACAGCGTTTGAGACTCGTAGCAGCAGATTCAAGCAGCTGTAGTGATTGGACTTGTGATTGTGTTAGAAAAATATCCAAGAAAAGCAATACATTTGTAACCAAATATTCTACAAGTGTGCAACTCTCATTGCATGGATTCACATTTTAATTCGCGGGTGTGCAAAATTTGTCTGTGACTTCACATTTTTGATGCGGGTGTGTGAATGCGTTTTGCACCATATTTACTGCAGCAACTGGAGCAAAAATGTGAGCGTATGAGTTTCTTCATGTGTGATTCGTAGAACAGGATTTGTGCACCTGCAGTGAAGAATGTGTGAAGGTGTAACTGTTGTGTTGTGTTTGTAAGTGAGACAAAAAATCTACAAGTTTACAACTCCTAAAATATTTTTCTCTGTGACTTCAAATTTATTGGTACACATGTGTGGATATGATCTACAGCTACACATTCCACTCTCACGCGTGTTCAGGTGTTTTGCACCAAATATACCTTCATAGCCCTCGGGCATGTTGGTGTAATCAAGAGAACAGCCGAAGAAGAAGCAGCTTCGTGTGGAGAATCTGTACATTCATGTCGGAGTATCAGCAGCAGTGAGAGAGCGGCTTTTCTTGCAGCTTGAGTTGTTGTATCTAATACAAATTAAGCATCTCTAGTTGATTAGTAAAGTTAAATAAGGCGATCTGGCGCTGGAATGTGTTTGTGAAATCATGCGGAGCTCGTGGCCGCTGTTTTCATCAGCGGTGGCTCGAGCAATCGATTGCTGTTGGAGACTTCATTCACGAAATATACCCTAATGTGTCCCTGTTCTTGATATACAATTACTGATTAACATCTTTGGTTTTAATGAGAAAATAAATAAACTATACTCAGCGGATCTATGTATTTATTTACTACCATAAAGAATCGCTGGACTGCAAAATATTGTGTTATGGCAGACGTAAGGAACTATCATCCAATTTCTGGACACACACACACACACACTCCTATCGCAGATTTTTTCTTTATTTATTGACCTGAGGGAAGGGTTCTGGCAGACCAATCACAGCGCTTGCGGTCCGCGTAGAATTGACGCGTTGTTACATTTTTGGAGAGGTGCGCGTCAGGGTACGGCGTAGGGTACGGCGTATCCAACGCGTCTATGCGTAGGGTACGCCGTACCCTCTGCGTGCACTCGACGCAGAAGTATAAATTGGCCTTAAGTTACAACTTATAACGCAACACTTTGCCCACTGTACGACACTGCTTGCGTAAAGCACTATTAGAACTGAATGAATCGATTCAGCATTCAACACCATCCGTAAAGATACGTTAAATTCATCAACGTGATTTAATAAAGGATGTATTCATGTTGTGAATTTGCACATTTTATTATACCATTTTTAAATTGGCCGCTAAAGTTTTATATGGGACAATTACAAAACTCACTGATTCTTTTAACAATGCATTGCCGCAAAAAACTTTTGGAGGTGCAATTAAGACAAGAAAGCTTCATACATGAATTAATTTTTTTACATGAAATGCTGAAGTAAGTGTGCAGTTATATTTTGCCTCAAACATACACACCGAGCAATGCTATCTGCCCTATCACAGCGTGATTTCTAGACTGCCACAAATACTGCCCTAACAAAATACAGATTTGTACCTGTTATTTTAATTGGCCTTTAGTTTGAATTTAGCTTTATTTTATGGTTAAAAAAAGTGTTACCTTGCCAAAGCATTGACCGAGTTCATTGATCCAATGGTGTTGTTGAGCCAGTGCTCCAAACGCAAACTTTTTTGACAGTAGCCTACTCTGATCTGATGGCATATAGGAATCGTCAGATTGACAGTTCTCTGATCCAATAGTGTGGGGGAACTAGTGGGGGCGGCAATAACATTTTAGGGTGGCCGTGACACCCTTTACACACAAACATCTAGTGCCATATGCGCTTAGTGCCGCCCCCCTACTGATGGCGCCCTAGGCGACCGCCTAGTTTGCCTATGCCTAAAAACGGCCCTGCTCCCGGATAACAGAAAATGGGCAAAAAAGGCTTGATGACTTACAGACAGCAGATAAATGGCTATCCACCTGTCACTCAAAGTGGACACGCCCTTAATTATGCAGAACTTTAAGGCTTTATATAATGTAAACGAATGAGTTATAAAAAAAAAATCACCCCCTCACAGTTGTCATGAAGGGCAAAATTAGCCGTATAGACCAAAACCACAATTTGTACCAGACTGTAAACATGTTTATTTCTTCTGTTAAGTTGGCCATTTTAACATGGAGCTCAATGAGATTCTGCTCCCTTCTGGAGCCTGTCTCTAGCGGCCAGTCGGTGAATTGCAGTTTAAGTCACTTCTGTATTGGCTTCAAGAGAAACTGCGGGAGGTTGCCGCTTGGTGAAAACTCATGTGAGAGGGGGCGGTGCCTCTGTGTTGCTGTGATTGGATGATTATCCTCTCTGTTGCTGTGATTGGATGATTATCCTCTGTGTTGCTGTGATTGGCTGATTATCCTCTGTGTTGCTATGATTAGATGATTATCTTCTGTGTTGCTGTGATTGGATGATTATATTCAGTGGTGCTGTGATTGGATGATTACCCTCTCTGTTGCTGTGATTGGATGATTACGCTGTCACTGAGTTAATGCCCACCTATCATGCTCGTTCATGGGCAGCCAATGAAGACCATACTTATTACATTGTTACATAGGTTTGTAACAGATAGTGAAACTGGAATTGCTGACAACTTGTTTCGGCAGTTCAGAATCGATTGTTTCTTTTAGGAGACTATACATTTATTTATCATGCACTTTGATCTTTAAAACTTTGCAGAGCTTTTACATTCACAGACAGCTATATTGTGGTCCAAAAAGCAGCAGCTCAAGTTCTTACTAGAACCAGGAACTATGACCATATTAGCCGGTTCTGTCAACACTGCACTGGCTCCCTATTAAACATTGCACACATTTTAAAATCTTGCTTATTACCTACAAAGCACTAAATGGTTTAGGTCCCCTGTACTTGAGCGAGCTCTTAACACATTATACTCCATCACGTCTACTGCTGTCTCAAAATTCTGGCCAGTTGATAATACCGAGAATATCCAAATCATCTGCAGGCGGTCGATCATTTTCCTATTTAGCACCTAAACTCTGGAACAGTCTTCCTAGCATTGTTCGGGAAGCAGACACACTCTGTCAGTTTAAATCTAGACCAAAAACACATCTCTTTACTGTAGCATACACATAAATACAATTTTTTTTTTCAATTAAATAATTTTTAGGCTGCATTAACTAGGTCAGCCGGAACCGGGAACACTTCCCATAACACCCCATGTACCCATTACATCATCAGAAGAATGGCATCTACGCTAATGTTAGTCTCTCTGTTTATCCCGAGATTTACTGCAGTCAGCCGGATCAGGGCTGTATCCAGATCAGATGGTGGACCTGCGCCCAGACATGACCAACGCATGACCCTGAAGTGTCTGCAGAGACCGTGTCAATTAGACTCCCCCTGAAATTGCCTCATCGACACGGCATCCTCAATAAACCAGTTTCCAGCGTGATGACTCCGATCTTTTGAATATTCATATTTAATAATTGTTAAATCGACACGTCATCCTCAATAAACCCGTCTCCAGCGTGATGACTGATCTTTGAATTTTCCGATCTAATATGACCCCTGACCTGTAATGTTGCCAGAATCATAATCATACACTGTTTGTTCGTTGGCCAGAGGAGAACTGGCACTCCGACTGAGCCTGGTTTCTCCCAAGGTTTATTTTTCTCCATTATTGGTTCCTTGCCACTGTCACCTTTGGCTTGGCTTGCTCAGTTGGGGACACTAAATTTTCAACTAAATATCCAAATAAATGTAATTACTAAACTACATTAAATACATCAACTAAATTACTGATCTGCCCGCATTGTCACTATATGATAATTGAAATGAGCTAGATGACATCACCATTTTCTCCAGAGCGGCTGTACAGCCGAATCAAATTCTGTTGCATTATTTTCCTGTTGTCAAGCTGCTTTGAAACAATCTGCATTGTAAAAAGCGCTATATAAATAAAGTTGATTATATTGCACACTGCATGAAAGGGAATATTCGAAAAAGCATAATGGGGCACTTTAAACTACAAGAAATACTCAGACAGGCTGACAGGAGACTTTGTGACAGACAGGAGACTTTGAGACAGACTTCGTTTCAGAAGTCCACCATTCACAACTGATGTACAGTAAACTTAGAGAGACAGAGGTTTTCCGGGGAACCTTATAAAAACATCTCAAGAGCTGTCAAGAAATTGTTGCTATTTGCACTTGTGAGAAGTTCCTGTTTGCATGGATTGGTCCCCATCCAGGTATACTGCATGAGTGGCTTTTGAAAGCTGTCGGCTTTGCTCGCTTTCCTTGGAGCAGATTTCTATAAACTTCCACAGGTGCATAATAAAACAAAAGGGCTCGAACCCAGAGAGATTTACATACAGTAAGTGCTTTTACTCACCAAAACAAGTAGGATTGCTTACACTAGAGAAATAAATGAGAATTTTGGGTCATAAAACAGAACTATTTTTACCACAATACAGTTTTGCCCCATAGGCAACTAAAAATGAATATTTACTCAACCTCATGTTGTTCCAACATATGCCACATATGACCATGAAACACAAAGGAAACATTTATCTGAGTTTTCCCAGGTGCTCTTTTCCATACAATGAAAGTGAATGAGGATGAAAGTAACAAGCTCCAAAAAAGCCAAATAGAAATGGTACATACCAGTGTAATATTTAGTATCATAGATATACTTTTTTAGTTTTTTTAATAATATATTTTGTTGAATTATTTAATACACTTAATGTATATACACTCGTTCAAAAGTTTGGGGTCAGATTTTTTTTATGTTTTTGAAAGAAGTCTCTTATGCTCACCAAGGCTGCATTTATTTGATCATAATACAGTAAAAATACAGACACTTTTATTCTGTTATCACTGTAAAGCTGCTTTGAAACTATTTGTATTGTATAAACCACTTTAAAAATAAAGGTGACTTGATCCAGACTTTTGAATGGTAGATATACTGTTTTTACACTCACCTAAAGGATTATTAGGAACACCATACTAATACTGTGTTTGACCCCCTTTCGCCTTCAGAACTGCCTTAATTCTACGTGGCATTGATTCAACAAGGTGCTGAAAGCATTCTTTAGAAATGTTGGCCCAAATTGATAGGATAGCATCTTGCAGTTGATGGAGATTTGTGGGATGCACATCCAGGGCACGAAGCTCCCGTTCCACCACATCCCAAAGATGCTCTATTGGGTTGAGATCTGGTGACTGTGGGGGCCATTTTAGTACAGTGAACTCATTGTCATGTTCAAGAAACCAATTTGAAATGATTCGAGCTTTGGTGCATTATCCTGCTGGAAGTAGCCATCAGAGGATGGGTACATGGTGGTCATAAAGGGATGGACATGGTCAGAAACAATGCTCAGGTAGGCTGTGGCATTTAAACAATGACCAATTGGCACTAAGGGACCTAAAGTGTGCCAAGAAAACATCCCCCACACCATTACACCACCACCACCAGCCTGCACAGTGGTAACAAGGCATGATGGATCCATGTTGTCATTCTGTTTACGCCAAATTCTGACTCTACCATCTGAATGTCTCAACAGAAATCGAGACTCATCAGACCAGGCAACATTTTTCCAGTCTTCAACTGTCCAATTTTGGTGAGCTTGTGCAATTTGTAGCCTCTTTTTCCTATTTGTAGTGGAGATGAGTGGTACCCGGTGGGGTCTTCTGCTGTTGTAGCCCATCCGCCTCAAGGTTGTGCGTGTTGTGGCTTCACAAATGCTTTGCTGCATACCTCGGTTGTAACGAGTGGTTATTTCAGTCAAAGTTGCTCTTCTATCAGCTTGAATCAGTCGTCCCATTCTCCTCTGATCTCTAGCATCAACAAGGCATTTTCGCCCACAGGACTGCCGCATACTGGATGTTTTTCCCTTTTCACACCATTCTTTGTAAACCCTAGAAATGGTTGTGCGTGAAAATCCCAGTAACTGAGCAGATTGTTCAGAGAGAGTTCAGGAGATTGTCTTGACCAGGACCACACCCCTAAAGGCATTGAAGCAACTGCCATGTGATTGATTGATTAGATAATTGCATTTATGAGAAATTGAACAGGTGTTCCTAATAATCCTTTAGGTGAGTGTATATGTCTATATACTGTAGTTTTTATACATTTTTATTTCAGTTTTCGTTTAAGTTATTTTAGTACATCAAGTTCAACTAAATAAAAAAAAGAGAAATGCTGCCTTGAGTGAAATGACAATGTCATTATACGGTTTTAGTTAACTAAAATGTCCCTAGTCTATAAAAGTCATTCCCTATATTTAAAATTATTTTTTGAAGCCATTCAGTTTTTTACCCAAAGCTATCATACGGCTTTTTTGGACTAGTTTTATATCCTGTCTTTGTATGGAAAGAGCTGTGTGAAGGTTATTTGTGTGTGTGTGTGTGTGTGTGTGTTAGACTAGGGGAAAAAGACAGTAAATGGCTTCACTCATTTTTGAGTGCAAACTGTATTCATTTCTTTCTCTGTATAAAACAGATAGTCTGAATGCAAATCAAATCACATTCAATACAGCAAATGTGGTTTTTGAGTTTTCACAGCAAATCCAATCCCCACAACCACAACAAAAATGAGAATCAGTGCCAGACACGTCTCACTTCCAGCTGAAATCATTAGTGTGAGTGGATAGGGACAGATTGAATGTTACCGCTAATAACTCCAGTTCTCTTCTCCCTCATGGACGAAACCTCGATTGAAATGCAAGAAAAGAAAACACAGAAGCTCTTTTCACTCGGAAAGGCCAAAAAAGCCCCTGCACAATGTGTTTTCACTTTTTGGAGCGTCAAAGAAGAGATCTTTTTTCATTTCAAACTGGATATAGTATTATACCTCTTCTGAGATTCCAGAGTTGGACCTCCATCTGGATTTTCCTCATTGATAAAAATGCAATTGAGAATTTTCCGAATACGAAACTGACACATGCGGTTCTAATAAAGCCATATAGGCCGTAAGTGACACTCAAACCCTTTACTCATTAACAGTTCACAAATAAGTACCAAATGGCGCTGCCTGGGTGTCTCATCTGTCTGACGTTGAGAAGCCAAGGCCAGCGACTTACCGTTGTCTTATCACGCTTAGCCATCTTAGAGGTCCCCATAACACGTCGTGTTTGAGACCATATCTGTGTCACCCTACCCTTCCAGAAGGCCAGAACTCCCTTGAACAAGCTTGCAAGATGCCCCCCTGTGTAATAATGTGTTCATTTTAACCTGTGGTATCGCCACTCACCGAATCCAGCCTCTCTCAGAGGAAAGCCTGTGGAATGTATTTGAAGAGGTAATTGTAACTGCATCTGAAACGTCTCAAGGAAATTGATTTAAAATGCTGCCAGAGAATCACCTCTGCGTCTTGCTGATGGATCGGCCATGAATGAAGCAAGAATTGTGATCTTTATCAATACATGCACTATCATTCAAAAGTTTGGGGTCGGTAAGATCAAATCTTTTTCAAAGTAGTCGCTTATGCTGACCAAGACTGCATTTATAGGATCAGATTTCTATTTTAATATATTTTAATATGTATATAACATATTCTTCCATGATTATGGGTCAAGAAATAGCGGATATCAGCTAATATCATTAATGTATTTTTAATCTCTTTATTAATAACAATTTTGTCCCCTTTACATTACAATTATATGTAGGCTATACTTTATGCTAGCAATTGCTGTCCTAAAAATACTGCACTGTAAAAGTGATTTATCACATTTTTTTTTTTTCTTTTTCAAATCAACTTAGATAATTAATGTGGTTCAGATAACATAACATTTTGAGTTTCTGTTGATTAAACTGATTAAAATCTCCTTCATTGTATTAACTAAATTTTCTTTATTTCAATGAACTTAATGTTTTAAGGCAACCAGGTAACTTACTTTTTAAAGTTAAACCAACAATATTTTTTATATTCTGTGTCCAGAAAAAATAAAAACCATTTTGTTATGGTAAAGAAAAACAATTTCTTTCATATTACATTAAAGAAATAGTTACACTCTAAAAAAAATATTTTATTTTAACACAAATTTGGGTCAAATATGGACAAACCCTAGCCTGGATGCCAGACGAACTTAGCCCCGCCCACAAAAAGTTTTGCATGGGCAGTTCGGTCTGGACTTGATCCATAGAGAAGTAATTACGCCCGAATAGAAACTGTTCGGACCAATGAAATTGTCAGGGCGGGCTTTAGACGATGATGGACAGATGATCAACAGTAACGTAATCATCCACGTCATCAAAGGCGCTTGGGTTAAATTTGTTCTAATCCTAAACGGAGAACTTGTTCGTATATGCATTCACCTTCACTATTTCTCTCAGAAATGATGATCGTGTTGGTAAGTACTCTGTGTACCCTTAAATTCTTTTTTACAACACCGGCAAAGATCGTTTACACTCATCTTCTTCTTCTAACGTGACTTATTCCAGCTTGCGTGCGGACAGGGTTGCCAAGTTTTTACAGCAAAACTCACCCAACTGCTACTCAAATCTAGCCAAAAACAAGCCCAATAGCTTTCCGGGTGGGGGGGTTCTCTGGGAAAAATGGCATTTGGGGGGTAAAATATGTGTTATTTCGGCACGGCTGCTAAATTTCGCATTCTTGGGTCTGTATATCACAAAATTGGGGTCGCTTCAACCCGCGGACTTGGCAACACAGTGCAGTTGAGTTCTGTTGACATTTGACAACTAACGTTATGCGTCGCTCCGTTGCTCTGATTGGTTGTAGGTCTATCCAATTGAGGTCTTTCCTGGTTCGGTTGAAACACGCCCCATAATCACAGCCCAACGGAGCAGGATCAGACTCAAATTCTGACTAGAATTGAGTATGACGACGTCAGGCTAGACAAACCCAACCGTTGGGATACATTTTTACATTACATTTTTAACCCAAAGGTTGGGTTTGTCCATATTTGACCCAAATTTGGGTTAAAGCAACCCAGCAGTTTTTAGAGTGTAGACAATAAAGCATATTTCCGCCCAAAGTCTTCTTAAAGCGATAGTTCGCCCAAAAATGAAAATTCTGTCATCACTTACTCACCCTCAAGTTGTTCCAAACCTGTATGAATTTCTGTCTTCTGCTGAACACAAAAGACGATATTTTGAAGAATATGGTTAACCAAACAGTTGATGGGTTCCATTGACATACATAGTAGGAAAAAAAGTTGAAGTCAATGGGGCCCATTAATTGTTTGGTTACCGATATTCTTCAAAATATCTTCTTTTGTGTTCAGCAGAAGAAAGAAATTCATACAGGTTTGAAACAGAATCCATAAATCTATTCTTTTCGATTTTACATTCATTGTGATTATAAATATGGATCTTGTTAAGCTGAACGCTTCATGTTGTTTCAAAACAAAGGCAAAATCATTGTATGTTAATGCTCATGGCGTGTTTGCTTTAAACTTTGGCCTGCTCTTAGAAATTACTATGTAAATCGTTTTTTAGTAATGCCAATTATCTCTTAAAAGAGAACACAGGAAATGCTTATCTGCATGTGAGGAAGGAGACGGGGCTACCACTCTCCCACATATAGTGAACAATCATCATGCTTCAGTAATATGGTAAAATTATTCTCAGATAAACATAACGTGCAAAAAGTGGTTTAACTTGTCAATAACAAATGATTGTTGTTGGGATATGGACTCAGCAGATATCAGACCACCAGTCTACAGCTCTGGGTCTGCTGGTCCTACCGAGCCTTTAAACAGGATCAAGCACAAACAATGGCTAGCGTAACCCCGCTGACCCTTTAGACACCCGAAACCCCCTGCTGTCCCAGACGTATATCATCACAAACACACCACATAACAATAATTACTCACATCTGTCCAGAAGAGATCAAACACGCACATTAATTAAACACATTTTTAGTTTACAAGGACACAATATAAAGATATATTACACTTGATACTTTGGGGTTTATCAACCTTTAAATGGTATAATTAAATCATATTTACTTCGGCTGACCTTTGACTTGGACTTTTAGATTTACTCAATGATAAGTACCCTTGAACCTAATGCACAGCCCAAACTTGAGCTCTTCATGTCTCTAGGACAACAAATGTACCGGGCCAAATTTCAGCATGCAGCGCTATGGTGCAAGATCTTACATAATACAACATTTTGTCATATAAACATAACAAGATATATACATAAACATACGATCTATAACTAGATTACTTCAACAAGATGAGATGACTTCATACTACACGTTATATAATATTTAGTTCAGTGAAATAACTCAGCTGTGTACAATTGATGTCAAAGTTTGCAGTGTTAGAAAGTAGCTAAGTATAGTTATGCATGCAACTAATCAACTCATTTCTTGTTGTGCAAATCATTTCTAAATCTGTGAATACTGAGGCAATCAAAGTAGTGTTGCTCACCTAAACTAGTGTTAGGAAATATGATTCATTTTAGAGCATCAGTTCATTGTAATATTAAAATATTTGGTTAAAGGGATAGTTCACCCTGAAATGAAAATAAAGCCATCTTTTACGCCCTGCTGTTGCTCTAATGCCCTATGTCCTTCTATATTTTTCGGACCTCAAAAGCAGAAATAAAAAAAAAATTGTCCTGCACGCGCTCCTTAATATAATGGCGGTGAATAGCGACCAGGCTAAAACATTACAAAAAAATATACAAACATATCACGCAATGATACAGTGAGACGCGCGCCATATATGGAAAGTGTTTAGGAGGCATACTATAAGGTTTTGTGAGAGAGAAACCATATCATTCAGTCAAAACACTGAGCTCGGCCGTTACTCTGTGTGCGTTCCTGTGTGCACACTCCGAGCCTTCAGCAGCCTCACGCAATGTTGTCATGACAACCGGCACACAACATTCACTTCAGGAGGTTTTATTATTAGCATTATTGTATTATTTCTTATCATATACCTTATAGAAAAGACGAGAGTCGCGTTTGTTTCTATTGAGCCTGATTTCTCAAAATGGTGTGTGTGCTTATCCTGGGTACCATGACAACAGTGTGAGTTATAGTAAGCATGAGCGCGGCGGCTGCTGACACTCATCACAGGAACACGCTCAGAGTAACGGCCGAGCTCAGTGTTTTGACTGAATAATACGGTTTCTTTCTCACAAGACCTTATAGTGTGCCTCCTGAACACTTCCCATATATGGCGCGCGTCTCACTGTATCATTGCGTGATACTTTTGTATATTTTATGTAATGTTTTAGCCTGGTCGCTATCCACCGCCATTATATGAAGGAGCGCGTGCAGGACTATTTTTAACATTTCTGCTTTTGAGGTCCGAAAAAGATAGAAGGACATAGGGCATTAGAACAACAGCAGGGTGAGTAAAAGATGGCTTTATTTTCATTTCAGGGTGAACTATCCCTTTAAATGTTGTTGTTTACTTTTTTTCAACAAATTTTAACTATAAATGAGTGTTTTCTATAGTTTTAATAGTTGTAACCCTTAACCTCGAGACCCTTTGTGTTCCATAAAAACACATTGTAAAAGATATTGCCCCGTTAAATAGCTTCACTTTTAAATAGTTAAACGATTATTTGAATAGTTTTCCTATTATTGTACAACAACAAAATAGCACAAACAACATCAATGTCATGGGTTCGATTCCCAAGGAATTAATGTGCTGATAGACTGAATTGTAATTGCTTTGGATAAACACCAAAATGCGTAAATATAAATGACTATAGTTTACTACTTTAAATTGTGAGTGGCTTGTTATCGTTCACTCGATTCGGCCACAATTCTAGTAAACATCAGTGGTGTGTATTATACCTTTGAGCATGGGCGTCGGAACCATTGTATGTGGATGGGACAAGACCCACCCACTTTTTATGATCAATGATATTGGACCCACTCACTTTTATCGTCTCTAACATTCAGCACATGTCTGTTTACCTACCCCTAATCGATAAACACTTATTATTAAACACATGTTAGACGCTTTATTTCCACTTTTCTAATATTTTCGTCATTTTTATTGAAAATAAATGCCTTTCCGATCTGATATGTGATGGGAAAAGGGAGAAGATTGAGCTTGGCGAAAGGCGGACTCGAACCGCGGGTCGATTTGTGTCAAAACTAGATGCCGTGCATCTTACCCCTACACTACTGCCACTTTCAAAGATATGGCGATTCCCATAATTTTGTATTTCTGAACTATACGCTTAGCAAGCAAGTAGTATATTTGTACTTATTGGCATCTACTCCAGTAAAAAAATTCTGAGGACCCACCCACATTTTTTTTGCTTCCGACGCCCATGCCTTTGAGCGTTATTTCAGAAGGTACGGAAGAGGATATTGGAAACTGTGGATTAACTAATCGATAAATAATGGCATTAAACGGTCATTCTCAATTATTTCACGATGGCCGTCCAGCCTAGTCACGCTCCTCTGATAGCCAGCGTCTCGCCATCCCAGAGGGAAACATCTGGAACAGTGCAGGGGAAGGCCCCCCCACCCTTGGTAAAACATTGCAACGCTGCGCTAATAAGAACCACTTGCATCATTTAGTGCTGATGAATGACCCCTGTTTCAGTAATGCTTGTAGCTTTTAGGAGAGCAGGGGCGCGCTTTGACACTGGCCATGAGAGATAGTCTTATAGTTGGGTCAAAGACAGGCTTCAATGGTACCTGGTCTGATTAGTTGGATAACAGACACTGTGTTCATTAACACAGGGTTCTCGTCTGTGAAGACATAATTACTTTTGTCGTGAAACGGCTACTGTGAGTTAAGCCATATTTGACACAAGATGTCATACTTCATAAGTCTTGTGGCAGATCTATCACGACACAGTGCTTTTTAGTTTACTTCTGTGGTTTCATTGCAAGTTAAACTCTATTGACAGAATCAGTGACATGCAATTTGTAAAAAAAAAAAAAAAACACGTCTATAAGTATTGCATTTACAATATAAGTTTATGAGGCAAAGCAATGCAGAATATAACTGTTATAATCAGTGGTGGGTGTAATACTGTAATTTAATTACTTAAAGGTCCCGTTCTTCGTGTTTTTTTGAAGCTTTGATTGTGTTTACAGTGTGCAATATAACATGTGTTCATGTTTCGCGTGTAAAAAAACACAGTATTTTTAACACAATTTACTTATCTGTACACCGCTGTTTTCACTGTCCTAAAAACGGCTGATGAGTTCCTTGTTCTATGAAGTCCCTCCTTCAGAAATACGTAACGAGTTCTGATTGTGCCAGCGGTTCCCGTGTTGTGATTTGACCGCAGCTTAGCGAACGTGGCACGGTTCCTGTGTTGTGATTCGACAGCAGCTTAGCGCACGTGGAAAGGTCACGCCTCTTAACGGGAGATATATGCGCTTAATGATCTCTACAGCGTCCCTGGGAAAGCCAAACAAAGGTGATTTGACTCCGGGATGAAAATAACAGCGTCTCGACGACATGGCGACAAACACAGTCAAACGCAACACTTCCTTTTCTCCACGCGACCGTCCTCTTCTCCACGTGGGACAGCAACAAGACCACGCCCCCTTTTTTCGCGTATTCTTGTGGGCGGAGGTTAGTCTGTTCTACTGACGTCATTTATGAAGGAAGTACCAGGATGTAGTCCAAGCCGGCAGTTCGCTGTAGGCTTTGAAAGGGAACTTCTGTTAAATAAAATATCTCGCTTGGCATTGAACTTTGAGCTTTATAATTTTACAGGTATTTTTTATGCTCTAACAGAAACATTACACACTAACTAAAGTTTGAACAATGGGATCACGAAGAACGGGACCTTTAAAAAGTAAAGGAAGGGATTACTAAAGTAAGGGAAATGAATGTTTTTTTAATGTAATCTTCTCCCTTCTCCCATAGTTTGGTCAGTTCAAGAATAATTTATGCGATTGTATATTGTTTATTTGAAAAAAGGTTTTCTGTCTATCCTTGTATTGTTCACCTGGTCGAGGTTGATATGGGATTTTAAAAAGTAATTAGTAATCCAACACTTTTAGTGAGAGTAATTTGTACAGTAATCTAATTACACGGTTGAAGATGTTATTAGTAGCTAGTAATTCTTTTTTTTTTTTTTAGAGTAACTTACCCAACACTGGTTATAATACACCATTATCACACTGTTTCTAAAGTACAGCCACAAGATATAAACAATATGTGATAAAATCTCGCACTGGCTTAAAGCCCGGGATACACTGCACGATTTTAGCAATCCTATAAGATCAATACAAATCACACTGTCCGACATGGATCTTGGGTCCGACATGTATGTAGACTGCACGATGATGACACCTATTGACTTATATTCTATAGAAGAATAAGACCTCATCAGTATGCGCTAGTGGTAAACAAAAAGACCATGATGAATCACACTTTGGTAGTTGTAGCTTTTATGTGTGCTGAAAAAAAGAGGACGCGGCAATAGAGGAAGGGAAAAGAGCTTGAGGTAAGCATTTTTAGGTTTTAAAGCCATGTCGCGTTGAGTTCATGTCGCATTTTTATTGGCTGGTCAGTAGACGTACTATTCATCCAAACCATAGACTGTAAAAAAAGATGGACTCTTCCATGAAGAGAAGCCGCCAGTGAAGCCACCAGGGCGCTGAGATCTTGGGTCTCGACTCTCGAGTTTGCGCAGTAGTGAGTGCAAAGTGAATCAATCTCAATCTCGTCACCAATGTAAATCTGTGGTGAAAAATGGAACTGCAGCATTAATCGAGAGCAATTGGGGCAGATTTCAGACTAGCCCTGTGTTTATGTAAACTTTGCTCCAGACCGAGACGATATCAGTGCGCTTCAGCTATGTGTCTGCATTAGGTCAGTAACTAGTTGGCATGTCTGTTCTTCCTATGTGGAGTAGCGTATAAAATTAATGAAAGCTTAAATCCTTTAGTTTAAACATGCTTATGTGAATGACCTTTCTACAGTAGTTCTGTTGTGTTTATTTTATGTTAGAAAAGACAGGACTTTGTTTTCCTCACTGGAATTTCTACACAACTTGCAACATTCTAAACCAACATTTGGAGGCAATTCTAAGATGGCATTTAATGTGTGTGTCGTGGATACTAAAGTCTGTCAATCATCATTAGAGCACAATGTGTTCAGTGATTAGAATATAAAGATTAGAAAATGTTTAAGACCCAGAATCTACCCTACCTAAATGTACATCCAGAAGTAGAGCCCTTTAAAATTTGTTTTATTTTTTCCCAAATTCCGATTTTTCCATTTTAATTTTTGCTAATTCCATTTTTTCAGTTTTAATTTTTGGGAATTCAGTTTTTTTTTTTTTTACCCTTAACTGTTATTTTAGTTGTAAAAAGAGTGTGCTTTTAATGTTAATATAATATAACATAAAATAGGAATTACCTTAAATATATTGAGGTAACAAACATCATATTTATTCTACAAAATATAAAAAAAATAAAAAAAAATTAAATATTAAAAAATTTATTTTTTTATAAAAAAAAAATAATCACAATTTTCTGCAATTAATCATGATTAATTGCAATTAAAAAACAGTGTTTAATGTTACTTAATATTCTATACTTAAGAGTTTTTAATATTTTGATATTGTAATAATTTCAGTTACTCTCCAAATTAATGAAGAAACTATTTAAAGACAGTATATTTTAAATATTTGTTGTAATGGCATCTTTTTATGAATGAAGGCCAGTATCACTGATACTAATATGTCTCTATGAAACGTTAATGACGTTACATTACAGTATAAATATAGATTAATCATCATTAAAACAAACATTTTCTCTGATCCCGTTGTTACTTTGATGAACATTAAAGGGATAGTTCACCCAAAAATGAAAATTCTGTCATCATTTACTCACCCTCAAGTTGTTCCAAACTTGTATGAGTTTCTTTCTTCAGCTGAACACAAAAGAATATATTTTGAAGAATGTTTGTAACAAAGCAGAGAGAGCAACCATTGACTACCATAGTATTTTTTCCCCTACTATGGTAGTCAATGGTTGCTCTATCTGCTTTGTTACAAACGTTCTTCAAAATATATTATTTTGTGTTCATCAGAAGAAAGAAACTCATACAGGTTTGGAACAACTTCAGGGTGAGTAAATGATGACAGAATTGTCATTTTTGGGTGAAATATACCTTTAATGACAGACGTTTATCAGTGCTACTGCCACTTTAAGATCGGCCGCTGCCGAACATGACGCGGATCTGACACTCTGTCCTGCGCATCTCATTTTCTCTCAAGTTCATTTAAGACATTATTTCCCATACAGTACATTAAAGTGCATTAAAAACAAGGCAAAATAGGGCAAGTACTCCCCGCCAGGGAGTTGCTCGGCTTGGTACTGAGGGCTTAGCTTTGAGTTTCTTAACTTTTTTGCAGACAAAAGCAGAGCCGCAGTGAGCCGCTTCGCCATACTTTCATTGTTTTGAAGGGGGAGCTGAAATGATGGAAGGGGTTGTGTCGCCCAGATTTGCTTCCCCCGGTCTGCATTTTCCCCATACATACGGTCTTCTCCCACACAAAACAGCATTTCATTCCAAATATGTAAAATTCTGGGAAATTCTGCGTTAACACTAGATTCCGCGTTAATATGCCGAAATGATAGGGCCCTACAGAAGCCACTACTGAGTAAACATAGAACAGTTATAGTCTTTTTGCAGGTTACATTGATATGCCAGAAGCCGGCGACAAGAGAAGTCTTTGAAAGTGAGTCATTGAGTCATTTTGAACCGATTCGTTCAACACCATTGATTCACTCTGAAATAGAATATTAAAGGTCCCGTTCTTCGTGTCTTTTTGAAGCTTTGATTGTGTTTACAGTGTGCAATATAACATGTGTTCATGTTTCGCGTGTAAAAAAAAACAGTATTTTTAACACAATTTACTTATCTGTATACCGCTGTTTTCACTCTCCTAAAAACGGCTGATGAGTTCCTTTATTCTATAAGTCCCTCCTTCAGAAATACGTAACGAGTTCTGATTGTGCCAGCGGTTCCCGTGTTGTGATCTGACCGGAGCTTAGCGAACGTGGCACAGTTCCTGTGTTGTGATTCGACAGCAGCTTAGCGCACGTGGAAAGGTCACGCCTCTTAACGGGAGATATATGCACGCTTAATGATCTCTACAGCGTCCCTGGGAAAGCCAAACAAAGGTGATTTGACTCCGGGATGAAAATAACAGCGTCTCGACGACATGGCGACAAACACAGTCAAACGCAACACTTCCTTTTCTCCACGCGACACGTCCTCTTCTCCACGTGGGACAGCAACAAGACCACGCCCCCTTTTTTCGCGTATTCTTGTGGGCTGAGGTTAGTCTGTTCTACTGTTCTACTGACGTCATTTATGAAGGAAGTACCAGGATGTAGTCCAAGCCGGCCGTTCGCTGTAAGCTTTGAAAGGGAACTTCTGTTAAATAAAATATTTCGCTTGGCATTGAACTTTGAGCTTTATAATTTTACAGGTATTATTTATGCTCTAACAGCAACATTACACACTAACTAAAGTTTGAACAATGGGATCACGAAGAACGGGACCTTTAACTGTGCTAATATATTACTTTTACTATTTATGCCATATAAATATATGCTAGAAATAGTAAGAGCAGTATGCTATGTCTTTATTAGTGAGTCACTGAATCATTCACTCGTTTAAAAACAGGAACAAAACACCTCAACTGCGTCTTGCTCAGAAACGTGCAACGTTTTACTGTGGCTTAGTTTGGAGCTGTTTTCCAGCTAAATTTGACCATGTAACTATATTAATATTGTGTCTAAATTTTAAGTTATTTTATTTGTTAAGCCTTTTTTCCTTTTTTAGATAGCACAGTAGGAGGATTGACAGAAAATCATGGGAGAGAGAAGGAAATTGGATCAGGAAAGGACCTCAAGCCCACACATCGCCCAAAGTGCAACCGCACCGTATGTCACAGCACTTGCCCACACGGCTATGGCTCCGACCTGAAATGTAAGTTAATCTTAGTACCATTTCAAAAGGGCTCTTTTTTCTCTCTTTCTTTCATGCACATGCAGGCACACACACACACACATCAGCCTCTTGATCCAGTGGTCTGTGCAGTCCAGCTGTGAGGTCAGATGTTAGTGGGGTTGATTATGAACAGTGAGCATCTGTCTACACCATCTGATAAACCTGTTCCTTCCACCTCAAAAAGGCACATGAAAATGAAAATAGGGGATGTCATCACCTTACGACCACTCAAGACCTCTGTTGTCCTGATACACTGACCTCAGGTCTGTAAAGGGGGCGGCACAGAGCACAGGGCAAAGGCTAAAGCTGCCTGAACATGTCAATCAGACGAGTATCGAGCACATGTGCCATGTCGATTAAATGCTCTGTCAATCACAGTGTCTGTGGATGTGCACAGGTGTGCAGAGTGAGAGAAGAAATAGCATCAAACACCATAAAACACTCACACATGCTTCCACATAGCATGATAGAAAAGGCCACAGTTCACACATTCCCAAATAAAGTGCTTTGGAGAGCAGAGGGAGGACAGGTATTTTAGATCCTAATTGGGCTTGACAATACCACATCTACAGCAGTCTGAAACCGGCACAACAGCTTAGACAAGAAACCTTACATGACTGAAAATCAAGCATTATTTATTACACACAAACTCATTTCAATGTTTTTAATCTTTTGCTGCACAATGATATTCCAATATTTATAAGAACCAGCAAATTAGAATTGTTATTTATTACTGGATCTTTACATTTTCTGTGGGTGGTTGCCAGTGTGTTGCTATGCAGTTGCTAAAGTGTTCTGGGTGGTTGCTAGGGTGTTGCTCACAGTCAAAAACTCAGTAAGTCAACGTAAGTCTTCGCCTGTTTTTATTGTTTAGATAATCTCTAATCACAATACATTTTACATAGTACAATTATTTTAATATATTGGCCTAATGTTATCCATATTAAATATTAAAATATTTTAAATAAAATATTTATATATTTAATGTTAATAAATATATTTAATTTATAGGCTATATATTTATATAACAGTTATACACTTTCTAAAGATAATGTGCCAGTAGGTGGCGACAATGGACTATCTGTGAAGCGTTATGAATCAGCGAGTCGAATCATGATTCGGATAATCGATTCGCTGATTCATAACGCTTAGAAGCTTCATGATGCAGTGTTTTGAAATCGGTCATCACTATATAAGTCGTTATTTAGGGTTTTTTTGCGCACAAAAACTATTCTCGTCGCTTCATAAAGTTATTGTAGAACCACTGTAGTGAGATGGACTTAAGTAATTAATGACAGAATTTTCATTTTAGGGTGAACCTTTAACACAATGACAGATAGAGAAGCGATGGGTCGTTGCCAGTTGATCACGCCTCTTTTGGTCTGATTGGTTGAAGGACTATCCAATTGCATACAGAGACATTAATTTTTGCTCGTTTATCACGCCTCTTGTGCAGTAGAAAATACAGAGCAGACAACAATTCACCAACATTTATCATGGATTTACTGGTAAAACAACCTGTAACCATGGTCATTTGTCAGAAATGTAGGTAAATATCTAATAAAGGCCAAATTGCAGACTATTTTAGTCCTAAACTTGCAGTTTTGTGCATTTGTAAATATATTTATAGACTAAGTACCATAAAGCCACTCTAGATATAGAAATAATATTTTTTCTTTTTGCCATGTGTGCACTGCAAAAAATGCTCTTACTTAGTATTTTTGTCTTGTTTCTAGTCTAAATATATCTAAAAATCTTAAATCAAGATGCATTTACTAGATAAGTTAAATGACATAGGATATTTTTTCTTGTTTTCTGGAAAATAAAACGGAATTGAAGTGAGTTTTTGCTTAAAACAACCAATAGGGTGAGAAAAATAATCTTGTTTCTGTTTGCATTCTTGTTTCTTGATGAAAGTTTTACAGATATTATTAAATATCTATAAATTTACATCTGTGTCCTATCACAAGTTACTGTCAGCTCAAGCTTTTGACAAATCTGTCTAGTAACAAAATGTGTTTATATATATATATATATAATGTGTCATAACACAACAAGAGTTTGTGGAAAGATGTAATGTACTGTAAGTATTAGACAACTGTTCAGCGACTAACAGTAATAAACTATCAAGTGATGCAAACTACTCAACTTTTTTTAATGACATTTTTTTATTTGAAAATATGCGATCATTCGTGTGATTCATGATCATACATACTGTATATGAATGTGACAAAGCAAGAAACATTTGCATTTTGACATTAGACATATGAATAAGAGTCAATGTGTGAAATATTATTTCATAACAACAATTAGACCTAGAACATCTTTTATTTATTTATTCCCTTAAATTCCTTTTAATATCCTTTAATTATTTAATTCCTTTATTTGTATTATTTATTAAATAATAAATTCCTGGTAGGTGCCCGTCCAAGCACAAAAGTGAAACCTATAGACGGAACTGTTGTTTAAAAGCAATGTCATACTTGCCATCACGCTGTTTGTCTGAGCATGCATATCATCTGACTGAGAAAAAAACGACAGACCAGTGCATCTTATTATCTTATTAATTCATTAATGTAAATGATTGGCTATCTGATTGCCCAAGAGAAGAAAATACATCACGCCACACCATACCCTTTTCAAGTACTGTCATTTGTTGACATGTGCCTGCTGAATATTATGAGCATTAGACGCTAAAACGTAGCATGTTCCTGATCCAGTGAAGCTGATTGTTCAGACTTCTGGAACTAATGCATTGTCCATCAGAGAGATTATCATCTACAGTCCTCTGGCCACACGCACAGACCACGGACTAACGATACCAGCGCAATCCTCAGTTAATGGACCATGATCCACTCAATCGGATCTGGGGCACAGCAACAAAAGCCTGGAATTGTTTGGGTCCAATGATCCTTCAAAAGCAAGGAATATCATCTATGCAAGATGCATACAATTCAAATAATCAAGATGAAGCTGTGTGCCAGCATATAACAGCATGAGTGAACATGTAGGACAACAAGTTGAGTGTAAACTTGGCATGTAAAGGCTATAGTTAACGTCCAAGTCATGCCTCATAGAAAAAACTTAACGCAAAGCAGTCAAACATGTGGATGAATCTGATGGAGTAGATTTTGTAGGCGTAAATTCTGAACAAAAAGCATCTACACTGTAAAAAAAAACATGTTTCAAGATGTTTCAAAATTTTAAGTTTAGTCCTAGTTTAGTACTAAATTTTAAGTTACTAAACTTAAAATTAGGGCAGTGCGAACACTTACTTTTTTTACGTTGAAACGTAAAAAAGAAAAAACTGATTATCATGAACATAAACATCCAAATAAAATAAAATAAAACACTCCAAATTGAATTAAATCGTGTAATGTACTCTGCTACTTTCCAGATAACTTAAAGAGACCCGATATAATCTCCAAGTGAAATAAAAGTGTAATGTTGGATTTGAAGGACATCAGCTGTATTTTGAATCATGTGTTCCTCTGAGCCTACTAGCAAAGGCCCAAAGAACCACATCATTAACTTCTTACTTTAATGAGCTTACGACTTCCTCCTTTTGGGGCAGGGATCCTGTCTATTGAGGGCAGAGGATCTCTGCAGGGGTATAGCACAATGTGTGTATGTGTGTGTGTTTATGCGTGTAGGATGCTAGAGGCTGTAAGCTCAGGGTTTTATGAGCTGGTACCTCCTGTCTGGCACAAATTTACAGAAAGAAATGTTTCCTGAGGCCCACACTGCCAATCAAACAATTCCTAAAAACAAATACGCACATACTATATACGGTTTCCACAAAAATATTAAGCTGCAACTGTTTTCAACATTGATAAGAAATGTTTCTTGAGCATCAAATCAACAAATTAGAATGATTTCTGAAGAGTCATGTGACACTGAAGACTGGAGTAATGATGCTGAAAATTCAGCTTTGCATCACAGGAATACATTATATATGAAAATATATTAGAATAGACTTGTGATTTTAAACAATCCAAACTTTTGAACAGTATACACTCACCTAAAGGATTATTAGGAACACCATACTAATACTGTGTTTGACCCCCTTTCGCCTTCAGAACTGCCTTAATTCTACGTGGCATTGATTCAACAAGGTGCTGAAAGCATTCTTTAGAAATGTTGGCCCATATTGATAGGATAGCATCTTGCAGTTGATGGAGATTTGTGGGATGCACATCCAGGGCACGAAGCTCACGTTCCACCACATCCCAAAGATGCTCTATTGGGTTGAGATCTGGTGACTGTGGGGGCCATTTTAGTACAGTGAACTCATTGTCATGTTCAAGAAACCAATTTGAAATGATTCCAGCTTTGTGACATGGTGCATTATCCTGCTGGAAGTAGCCATCAGAGGATGGGTACATGGTGGTCATAAAGGGATGGACATGGTCAGAAACAATGCTCAGGTAGGCCGTGGCATTTAAACGATGCCCAATCGGCACTAAGGGGCCTAAAGTGTGCCAAGAAAACATCCCCCACACCATTACACCACCACCACCAGCCTGCACAGTGGTAACAAGGCATGATGGATCCATGTTCTCATTCTGTTTACGCCAAATTCTGACTCTTCCATCTGAATGTCTCAACAGAAATCGAGACTCATCAGACCAGGCAACATTTTTCCAGTCTTTAACTGTCCAATTTTGGTGAGCTCGTGCAAATTGTAGCCTCTTTTTCCTATTTGTGGAGATGAGTGGTACCCGGTGGGGTCTTCTGCTGTTGTAGCCCATCCGCCTCAAGGTTGTGCGTGTTGTGGCTTCACAAATGCTTTGCTGCATACCTCGGTTGTAACGAGTGGTTATTTCAGTCAAAGTTGCTCTTCTATCAGCTTGAATCAGTCGGCCCATTCTCCTCTGACCTCTAGCATCAACAAGGCATTTTCACCCACAGGACTGCCAAATACTGGATGTTTTTCCCTTTTCACACCATTCTTTGTAAACCCTAGAAATGGTTGTGCGTGAAAATCCCAGTAACTGAGCAGATTGTGAAATACTCAGACCGGCCCGTCTGGCACCAACAACCATGCCATGCTCAATATTGCTTAAATCACCTTTCTTTCCCATTCTGACATTCAGTTTGGAGTTCAGGAGATTGTCTTGACCAGGACCACACCCTTAAATGCATTGAAGCAACTGCCATGTGATTGGTTGATTAGATAATTGCATTAATAAGAAATTGAACAGGTGTTCCTAATAATCCTTGAGGTGAGTGTATAATATTGCATTATTTCTTTTCAAGGGGCAATTAGGCAAAATGTCTTAAATAACAAATTCCAATAACACATGAGCTAATTCTGTTTAATTGTTTTGGCAACGTTTAATCCAATGGCAAGCTCCAATTACACCAACAACAAAAAAATCTACATGCAGTATATGAATACCTCTCATTTGGTGCATTGGAGATGTCATACATCAGCTTAGGTTGGTGTGACACTATACAGCTGCGGACATCTGAGAAAGTCCTCTGGAAAAACCTCCATTCCCTGATCCTCATTAACCTCTCCGGCCACAACTGTGGCCTTTCAGGCAGTATCAAAACACGGCCACTGATTAAGGCAAATCTGCCATACAGGAAGTCTGTAAACCTGTGGTATGAGTGCGCAGGGTCAAGGTGATTGAGGTTTCCCAGCACAATGTTTGTGGATGTGCATGACAGAAACGCAGGACATTTCACTGTGGAATTCACACAGTGGTGACGGAGTGACACTTTTGTTGGTAATTCAATACGTTCCCTGTGTATATTTAAATCATGTTTGACCAACTAAACCCCCCTCTGCCATGAGACAACATAAAGGAAATGCCAGGCTAAACAACATGGCTTACCGATGCTCCCATAAATACAGGGTGAGCAATCAGCATGAAATGTTGTCAAAATATTTTCATGGTTTTGATAACAACATGGTTGGGTGTGTGTGTGTTCATGTTTTTCTATCCCAGTGGGGACTTCAACCTGAATGCACACTGACTCGTGGGGACTCGTGTCACCGTGGGGACCTAAATTGTGGTCCACATGAGGAAACAAGCTTATAAATCTTACAGAATTAGTTTTTTTTTTTTTTTTTTTTTTTTTAAGGAAACATGCAGAAAGTTTTGTGTGACGTGTAGGTTTAGGGGGTTAGGGGTAGTGTAAGTGGATAGAATATACAATTTGTACAGAATAAAAACAATTACGTCTATGGAGACGTAAACGTCTTAAACGTCCCATGGCATGAAAATGTTTTTTTAACATTAATATGAGTTCCCCTAGCCTGTATATGGTCCCCAAGTGGCTATACATTTTGATAGGTGTAAACCGAGTTCTGTCTGTCTTTCTCTGCCTTTGAGAGAATGAAAGCTCTGACAAGCCAAATTGGAATCTTCCCTGTATGTCGTCATATGGGGAAAGGTTACCTCCCCTTCCTCTGCTTTGCCCGCCCAGAGAATTTGGAGAAAATGGATTCCGTTTCGCAATGTCAGCACAGGCTTTACAAACAGACTTTTACCATATGGATTCGACAGCACCGCCACAAACAGTGAGTAAAACAGTGTTCATTTATGCCTGATCTGTGATCAGTGATTTCTGATGTGTAGCTAATCATTCAAGTTCACGCAGACTTTCTTTCTAAATCGTTTAATAGGCTACTGTTTATGCATCAGTGAATCAAGCCAGTGACTAACGTTAAACGATCAACTACACATCGTTTCTGTTAGTAGCATGAAACATATCTGTTATTTAAATGATTATACTAGAGAGAGCGATTAAAGAACACTCTCTTTATAATGTCTCAAAGCTGTCATAACTGCCGTTATAATGAATGACGCTGTTATGCTGCACAAAGCTCTTACTGTATTCATGTCGATGTCGTGTTTGCTGTTAGTTGTGGTGAAAGCATTTTGTGAGAGAAACGCAGAATCATTGACATCATTCAAAAGTCAACTTAAAACTCATCTCATCCGTGAGCACTTAACCTCATAAAAAAAATAAAAAAATAAAAAACACTTTCCTTTCCTCTTTCTCTTCCTTCTTCCCTCCCTACTCTAGCCTCTGCTACACTCAGCAATGTACACGGTCTCAGGATTTCAGGCTCTTATTGCGCTTCTCGACTCTTCATGACCAATCGCTTCATGAACCCCCAAGTTGTAAGTCGCTTTGGATAAAAGCGTCTGCTAAATGCATAAATGTAAATGTAAATGATATCACTGCATTCACGCGATCAACAAGACTGCATGTACTCAATGCTCATCACTGCAGCCTTTCATGTGATGGGAAAAGATCTAAGAATAATGCTATAGTCAACACTTTCACGATTCGTTCATCTCGACAGCTGTAATGGTAAAAAAAAAAAAACGTAAAAGTATTCGAGAGGGGTTACACATGTGTACTAAAGTGCGTAGAATAAGGAGGAAGAAGACAGGGTCGACGTGGCTGGGACTCATGTTTCAGAGCTCTCAGATACAAAATAAACTCGTGCTCACAGCGCTCTCAATAACATTCTCAGCCATCTTTATCCCGCTCTCCGTCTCTCTCTGGCAGCGCTTGTAGACCTCGCTAAACCACGCCCCCTCCGCCACATAATCTAATACTCATTTCAAATGCAAAGATGTCAGCCAATCACAACAGTGGACGTTTTCACTGAAGTCTCATATGCCCCTTGAAACAGAGCATTCAAGCCAGAGGGCTAATATCAGTATATAAAAATGCCTTTTATTTCTAAATTATGACATTTTATGATGTAAAAATCATACTAACAATATAAGTAGCCTACACCTCAGGAAACATTATAAAATAATTAAAAAATCCACGCCATGGGACCTTTAATACTAATGCAATTAATGTCCAATAAAGGTTAGTTTAACTTTTAAGCACTTAATTAATGACATTTTCCATAACCTAATCTAAAATGAGAACTATTTACAGTTAATAAGCTGTTAACAAAGCATAAAAAATGGGTTACACTTTATTTTAAGGTGACGTAGTTACATTTTACTTACTCAAATAAGTATAGTGAGTAAAATTAATTAACTACATGTACTTACTATAGAGTTACAGCTGGGTTAGGATTTGGTTTAGGGTGAGTTATTTGTAATTATACATAATTTACTGTTGTTGTTGTTGTTATTAATATAATAAGTACATGTAGTAATGAGTAACTACAACACCTTAAAATAAAATGTTACCAAAAAATGAACTCCTTAAACAAAAATAAATTGTTAAATATAGTGGCAATGAATGAAGAACTCACTGTTAGCATATAGCCTATAAATATATTAACTATAAACTTTAAAAGTTTTTATAAACACTTTATAATATGCACCAATATTCTAATGAATTAATGAAATTGTATAAAAGGATTATTATTATTTTGTTTTTGTGAGGTATAAATGTAAAACATAACCATGACCTGTGTAGAAAACAGTTCCAGCTCAAATCGAGATAAGCCATTTTATCAACTGACAGCAACTAACAACAGCCCAAGGCCATGAGGTGTAGTGTGATTTTCTTGACATGTCTGTATAATTGTATAATGTAATGAGTAAAACATTTGATCAGCTGTTGAAGAGACTCTGTCAGTGGTATGAGAGTTTACTGACCTCGGTAAGGGGGCTGCTGTTCAAAACAGTCTTGGAAGGAAGCCAAACTCTGTCCTCAATGAGTGTAGGACAGCTGTCCCCACACCCAAATGGACAGGATGACCTTGGACTCGGTGTATGTACATGCTTAGATATAGTTAAAGGGGGAAACGATCAAAACCTCCCATTGTGGACACTTATAACTCCATACACCAGTAAACAATTCTATTTATTATTAATAGTCATTTTAATCTAAAAATGCAAAACATTTTCCTTTATGTTTAGGGTTAACACGCGTAGTTATATTTTTGAATACATTTTTATTATTATTTTTAAATTTTGTTTCCATTTTAATTTTAGTTAAACTTTTAACTTTGTTGAGTGAATCTATAATATTACACAAGCATCTTGTGTTCCTGTAGAACCTGGCAACACTAAGGTCATGGCTTTGATTCGCAGCAAATGCATGAACTGATATTCTTTGAATGCAATGTAAATTGCTTTGGATAAAGGTGTCGGCCAAATGCATCAAACTGACAGAATCAAGCCAAAGCTGTGCGCACAGACAAACCCCAGAGACCCCCAATCTCTACAGACTATAACAACCCAAATGAAAGACGTTCTCAGAAATTTCTGAACAGATATTTGAACTCTCAACCATGTCGTCCTCTGTTATATAACCATGGAATATTGCCACTAGATCGTCACACCTCGGCTACGTTCACTCCACTGGCTCCTTATCTCAGCGTGGATCAAGTTCAAAACACTTGTCTTGGCATACAAGGCCGTCAACAGACATGCTGACGCCTATAGGGCCATTTGCCCCCTTTGACTGACCATCACTACACCCTCCAAATGTTGGACAGAACTACTCCTATGCTGTATGTAAGGACAGCAGAATCCCTCCCAGCAACAGATGTTTGCCTCTTTTATCAATTTGGGTTATTACAAATAAATAACATGGTATTATAGTTTATCTATTCATTTGTTTTTAGCACTTTTCCCCCCATTTTTCTCAAATGTGAAGCTAAACACCTTCTGTAAATTGCTCTTGAATGATGCAGTGTTTCCATGCTGCAATGTCTGATGGCAACAGTTGTCTCAATAGGGTTCTATTTCTCCTAAAAAAAATTGGGAGGAATATCAGAGACAAAATTGATACTTGACTAAAATTAAACATAACTTATAACTGATTTTTTTTTTTAAAAAAAAACCTGTTCTATGGCAAAAAAAAAAAAATTCAGCAGAAACCGAAAAGAGTTTTGGAGAGCCGAAATCATTGACCGAAACAGTGTGAAGAGCACATGTGAAATGATCATCTCATCCGCTTTACTACTAGTTATAGCATGAAATTATTTTTTAATGCAGCCACCATTTAAATATCTACACTCTAAAAATGCTGGGTTAAAACCAACCCAAAGTAGGTTGGAAATGGACAAAAGTTTTTTTTTTTTAACCCAGTGGTTAGGTTACATTTTTGCCCAATGTGCTGGGCAGTTTTATTTAACCCAATTATTGTTTAAAAATAACTATATGGCTGGCTGGAAATTAAAGAATCAGACTCTTAATAATCATTGCCACATAAAGGAAACAATAATAATCAAAAAGTGAGCAATTTAATAAATGTTTAGGCCTATTGTTGAATTATTATTCATTAAACTTATTAATAATGTTCATTTATTAAACATATTAATAAATGTTAATTTCCAAGATACTTTGGTACATTCTAACAATAGCTGAGTTAAATAAAACAACAAAGCAGATTGAGTAAACGTTTAACCCATTGCTGGGTTAAAACAACCCAATTGCTGGGTTTGTCCATTTTCAACCCAACTTGTGTTGTTTTTAACCCAGCATTTTTTTAGAGTGAACAAACTGGAATAGAAACATAATTATATCATTAAAAATTTGCACACAAAAAAAACTGCCTTGTGTGCAATTTAAATGTTTACAACTCAGCTTTTATTTGATTTTGAGTGTTTTGATTATTAAATAAATCTGATTAATTAATTAAATAAAGTTTCTTTTTGGCTTCAGAAACATGTTGGTGCATCACTAATGAAGATACATAAAGATTAAAATTTTAAGTTCATCATTGTAACTAGCTCGGTGGTCTAAGTGTTTGGGTCCAAGCATTCCACACATTCTTTATCTAACTAGACACCAAGTGGCAATTCTCAGATATAACCATCGCTGTGTGTGTGCGTGCAGTGGATGCATGCAAACAGTGCTACAGTGAATCACACAACACTTTCCCTCTCACGCTTACCTTGGTACCCTTTAAATGCACTGCTCACGAAAGACTGTTTTCCTGGATGTTACAAGTGCTTTCTGGTCACACGCAAGGAGACAGGATGCACCGTTCTGTACGGAATGAGCTTATCAGTGTCAAAATGACCCGTCCTGTGGCTTCACAAGGCCTGGAGAGCATTTTATAGTCCTGTTACAGCATCAGTACAATCCCATAACACCTTAGGCAGAAAATCTGAGAATTTGTTCATGCAGAACTAATTTGATCATTTCGTTTTGTGATTAGGGTGTTGGATGGAAATCTCAGAACGAATCAAATCAATCTGAATTAGAGTTTAGCAACTGTTTATGACATCTGGCCCTGTGGCAAGTCTTTAAATGTGCCCATCAACTGAGAAAAATGCTTCAACGGTTTACCAAACTGTTACAAAGACAAAGTGCTATTTAAAAAAATGACTAACAAACTGCCAGTGCTTCATTTATTAACATTTTCGCTGTGAGTAACTTAACGATTGCCTGTTGTAATCTAAGAGATCTTAAGACAAAGTGGGTGGCAACAGGGCTGCGGTTTTTGGAGGAACATGCATTTCAAACCCCAAAGCTCTTTGGTTTTTATCTGACATATTACTCAGTAGACAAATAATTGTGTAAAGTGTGCAAGCCAGCCCAAAAAAAAAAACTGAAATGGATATAATAGGCCTATGTAGTCATTGAAAAATAGTGGAGGGTTTCAAAAGGAACTCTGAAAGCACACTGTAAACGCTAACCAGCCATTTAAATGTTGAGCAGCAAGCTCATTGGCATGCAGATGCGACAGAAACCAATTAGCTTGTGCCATGTGGTTAACTATGTAAAAGTCATCAGGTTGCATCATCTAGTTTTATGACAGAACTTGGCATTTAATTGTAGGGTACGCAACTTTTGGAGAGCCTAGCAATAGCGAGCTAGCTTTCAGAGCGTATCCAAAGCCATGCCTCCTTCAAAACACATGAACGCATACAGCAGGGAGCAAATCGTTACGAGAGGCGGGGTTAAACTACCTCATGTCTCAAAGCACATAACATTACAATAATAATGAACGTAAACAACTTAAAGAGCACTGTACCACCTGACTGCTGCAGATCCATTTCGGCGTTGATAGTGTTGCCATTGAAACACATAAATTCGAGTCACAAACCGCTCCAAGTATGACGTCATGTTTTTCCATCTTTTCCAAATTACAGTAATAGCATGAATGCAGCATAAGCTCGTTGTTTTGGTTCAGGAGGAACTGTATAAAGTGGCTGCTGTTTTGGTGCTCAATGACTGACATCTGTCTAAAGCTAGTGTTATACTTTCCGTGTGCACGAGGGTCTCTAGGGTCTGCATGACGTAAAAATCTTCATCCGAGGACGCGCCTCCCATTTTTTGTGACCGTGCAGACAAGTAGGCCTACGTACAGCCACTAGTGCGCATGCGCTGGAAAAACAACATGGATGTCGAATTTGAAGAGAGGCTGTGGGAAGAGGTCTGTTGCTACCCGCACCTCTACAATCCTTCGTTAAAACAATATAAAGACAGCCAGACATGCAGTAATTCGTGGAGGGAAATTGGATGTGTGGAAGTGTACCGATCTAGTGCGCATGTGTTGAACACGTCCTCCGAGCAGACCCCTTACACGTTCAGTAGTATAAATACAAAAGTCTGCGTCCGTGCTGTCCGCAGCTGTCCATGTCTTCAAACTCAAAATCAAAAGCATAGGATTTAACGTGCTGATGGCGTGTGATGTCTGCGTGAACAGGGTGCGCGGAGGTATGAAAATACATACGTTGACAGGCAGGTAGGCAGGGCCTGAAATTAACACCCGACCACGCGCCAAATGCGGGTGAATTTTGCAATTGGCGGGTAACACTGTCAGTCTACCTGCCACATTGTCAGGTAGCCAATGAGAATCAAGTGATTCATTGGGCAGGTTGAGAGGATGCGACTACGTTCATGCGATCGGAAAGAAGATGAGGCCCTTCTCTGACTACGTTTGGATGTGCGAGTATTAAACTGTTAGTGAGATGGGACGAGATAATAATGCAACGCTGATGTAGGCTACAGTACAATGACAGTTGCACAGATGTGTGTGCGTCGTGTGCGTGTGTATGTTGGGAGTTGGGAAGCGGTGAGAAAATGTCTGGTACGCGGTAACTTTACCAGTAATAATAATATCAATTTAGTTCTGTTTAACCGTTCCTGAACGTGACTAAATCAGCCATCAACACAGCCGCGTGTGATGTGTTCACATACGAGCTGCGGTAGGGCTATATCTGGATTCAGATTAGCAGCAGTCAGTATGACTGAATCAACAAAATGCAAGAATGATTCTGCATTAATTTAGCATAAGTGGCGATTGATAGTGGATAATAATATATAGCCTAATGTATAATGAACTGACGGTAACAATGTTGCACTGTTGACGCTTGCGCAGCCTCTCAAGGAGAAATCAATGTTACTGAATGATTCAGTGTTTGAAAGAGTCGTTTGTATCAAAGATTCAATGACCTATTCATAAACGACTGCCACATTCTTGAATGAATCAGCCGTTTGAACGAATCGACTCAATGACTCACTCATTAAAACGGTCACCTGCTGCCACCTACTTGCGATTTACTTTCACGTTTAAACATTCTTTCCAACTTTACTTATTTGTATATTCAAAAATATTTAAAACAATCTCATAACATTTTTAATGCAGTTGTAATTTTTCAGTTTAAAGTATTTAATTTAATTTGTGTCTTATTATATTTCTAGATCAAATTTAAGAATATAAACTGAAATCTGAAGGATAGCCTATATTTAATAAGATTATGGGAAAAAATGCCCTTTATAAAAGGTAAAAATATCAAAGATATGCAGATTTAAATATGTCAAAGCTGATTGAACATTTTTGAGAATATTTCTTCAGAATAAATTGTATTTACAACACACACACACAAAAAAATCCGGACAAGCATGTGAACAGGCTTAATGTCAAGGAGAAAAAAAAGTGTCTGGTAAAAAGTCACTGTGGCTGGTGGTCAAAAAAGTTAATTTCAGGCCCTGCAGTTAGGACATCGTATCATTACATTCGGACAAAAATGCAATGATGATGCAATGAGTGGTGGATAAAGTACATGAAATCTAAACCTAAAAGCAAACAAATGGATATGAACTAATGCAAACAGATGGTAATAAATGTGATATGAAGAATTTGGGTTAGATTTGCGTGTTTTTTGTCACATTGTTTTTACCGCTTGAGGTAATGTTAGCATCCTCTCAGCCCTGACGGCAAACATACTGCTGTTCTAGCCTATAATGATATGAAAACATGTACTTAGTGTACTGTATATATGCTGTTTTGTTATAAGTTTTAGTTTTTATTTTGCCTCTAGAAGCCGAAGTAAAAGTATACATTTTATTTAGGAAATGTATAGTGGATTCAAAGTAAAGTAAAGTATAGATTCTCCAAACAATTATTTAAGTATAACAAAGTATTATTACTTTGTTACATTACACTGCTGTGATTGGACAAACATTTTATGGTCCTACACCTTCCACAGATATATATACAGTATATATATATATATATATTTAGACCACTTAACTTAGTGATTGCTATCAGGATGTGAATTTTCAACTAGCATAACAAAAAAATGTTTCTGGAGCAAATCACCTATCCTGCCTGTCTAAGCCTGTCTATTCTTTATTTACATACAGTATCCAGTGAGTTCTTTACATATTTTTATCCCACAATAGCTGTCATCAACCACAGCCACTGCATACTAAACTGAGCTCATTTATATATTTACCATCAGGTGCTACACTGTCTGTCAGTCACTGGAGAAGCAGTCAAAGATTTGATACCCAGTAGGAATAAGAGGATGTTCATAACGTCACAGCATATGTTAATTCCGAACATCTCATGCTGCGACAACTAGCACAGGACCCCCCTCGTCATTCCCCTGTTGTGTCAGATTCCTGTCCGGGCCGCCACCTTTGGATCTTTCTAATCTCCCTCAGGGACTGACGGCTGTCGGGTCTCAGACTTCCATAATCCGTTTCGTGACTGCTCCCTCCGACCCTGGAGGTGACGATCCACATTCATTTCCAGCACCAGTCAGCGTGAGATGGGTTTAACAAGTTGAACTCAAACCTTGGGTGCAGTCTAAATGTATGCTAGCTAAAATTAGAAAATGAGATTCTTGTTTGCAGTGGTTGAAACGAGACGTATCTTAATCCTGACAATCAATTTAAAATAGTCCAAATAAGGAGCAACAGAGGCCTGATAGTGACCATGACATCCCGGCAATGATATAAGCACAGGCCAGCTGGACTGGACAGCACATGTCAATCAGAACAGAATGCTGCATCTACCTCAGCGCTGCTGAATCTATAGCTCACCCCAAAAAACAAGTAATATTTACTAGTTTACACTCTGAATTGAATTTAATAACATAAAAGGGCATGTGTTGCCAAGAATCACATTTGATTTGTCCTTGGTTGGTTCTATAATTGCAGGTACATTTGTTGTCCAAAGTCTTTTTTTTTTTTTAATTGTTATAGTTTTAATTATTTTAATAAGTCATTGTCATGGATCACAAGACGTTACAGCCCATAATGCCCATATATAGCTGAAAATATATATCCCATACACTTAAAAAAATAACTAATTGGACAAACTCAATTCAGGGCAGGTTTTCCATCCAATAAATATGTGTAGCCCCAACTCATAAAAAACTAATTAATGCAATGAAATGTAATTGAGTTGGTCCAACTCAATTTTATCAAATACAGTTTAAATGATATTTATTGATATATATATATATATATATATATATATATATATATATACAATGTAAATAATTAAAATATAAGAAAAGAGGTGTCACTCCTGGCATTAGCATAGAGTATCCACAGCCTAGGCACAGGCGCCACTCTTCAGCATAACGGTAACCACTTAAAATAAAATAAAACATTACAGAAACTCCTCTAAATGTCCAACATAACTGAACATGCGGTCTAAATTTAACTCCACACACCACCGCGTGTTTCCAAGCAGATGTGGTCTCTTCACCTGCACAAAATGCCACCATGCAGGTTTTTCTAACTTTTTTTTTTTTAGGAAACCTGTGTACTCGATGTCCTGACAGGCTGGACACAATCATTTACCATGAAAATGATACACTGAAATAGAAAAACTACCGAAAACACACAGACTCGTACTGAATACCAACCTATTCTGCACTGAGCCAACGCGACTCCCTCTCGTGACGTAATATGACGCCATGTTGAAAAACAGCGGGGGTTTTTACAAGCGGCCAACGAAACGGCCACTTTATCTACTAAATTAGTGCTCTTATGTCCTTTTAAAACATTTTGAATCCTGCATTTCCTTTTCATATGGTATTTTCATACAAGGTTATATATTCAGTTGGATTTTTTTTTACCTGCAATATGCCCTTTAAACCCCTAAATTTACTCTCCTAATGGAGTCCGTTGCAAAGCATGCTGGGAACTACAGATCCACTGCCCAGTTTATGTCAACACAAATATTGCACGTTTAAACACAACTTAATTAAGTAAACTTTAGTTTTAAATATATTAGGTTGATTGAACACAATTAAATTAAGTTGTAACAAAATTAGATATGTTTAAGTAAAGTGAACAAAATTTAAATGTGTCATATCTATGAAGGGCCTGAATCATTTTTTTTTTTTGAGTGAATTAGTCGGTGTATTTTTCCATCATGTATCATTGTGTAATCAAAACGTTTTATTTTACTTTGGTAATATGTCATTTAATATGTTTTTAAAAGTCTTGAGTAGTAATTTCCCTAATTTTACAAATTGTTTAAAAATAACTTATCTTATAAAAATGTGTCCATAAATCTTCCGTCAATTCTGTTACGTACCATACTTTGCCTTTAAATTGGTGAAATTATCTCCCACAACTATGTAAGATACAGGAAATTATGTCATTTTCCCTCACTGATAGGATCTGAAGCACTGAAATGTATGTGCTCTCTCTGAGAAAAGATTTTAATCTAAAAAATTCTTATACCAAGTTATTTTGTAAAACGTCAAAATGAATACCACAATATCAAAAGTAAAACAGAATCTATCACTGATCACACACACAGTGGGTTGTTTAAAAGTCTTTAAATCATGATTTCATTAGAGCTCTTAGCATTAGTGCTCTGACTTCCATGTGCTCTTAGCATTTATGCTAGCAAGTGGAGTATTTGGCTAAAAGTTTTGAATTGTCAGTCCTGTTACCGTCAAACTCTGTTACCAATGTTATTTCTACACATTGCCTAATTTGTCTGTAACAGAGTTGAGTTAGTTTTTTCGTTTGGCAAGCAATGAATTATCAAAATTGAATATGTTTTCAATAGGAATCCTGGAAAGATTTTCTGTTAGTGAACAGTTTTTTTCCTTAACTTTTTTAAAATGCAAAATGTATCTCCAATTATAGAATCACTCAGTAACATACAGCATGACCAGTGTAATCCAATTCACGAACAAATGAGCTGTTTCTTCTTAGAGAATCAAAAATATACAGTGCAACCTGCGTAGTCCAATTCATGAACAAATGACTCTTTAATGAATCCCATTCAGGAGCAAATGACTCGTATGAACCTGTGCTTTTAAATGAAACACTCCATTTGAAATGGTCTGATGTATCCTTCACTGAATGAATTTGCTGAATCCGAGTTGGAGCGAATATATATATATCCAGTATACCGTATATATAATCGTCATACGTACATGCATTGTTCATGATTTTATGATTTATACATTTTACAATACAATAGACAAGAAATGCAATTTAAAGTTTACTTCATTTGTTTGGGGTTTTTTTTTGGTTGTGTTGATTATCTGATAAACAAATAGCAATTGAACCCTATATAGGTTGGGTTTTTTGTTAACTTTTAAAATGTATTATTTGTGTAATGTACTAAGTGAAAAGGTTTGCTATACAATGTACAGCATCAGCTGAGAGAATATATATTTTCCCAAATTAATTGTTGGAAGTCATTGCACACCAAAGCATGACAAGCACAATGCACAGTTTCTACAGAAACTATTTGGATTATTAAATTCCAATCCGGAAAAAGGGATTGTTCAAATTCAACAATGTATTCAGGACTCATTAGCATGAAATGCATGGGTCTCGGACACATGGCAACCACTTGGAACCCCTTGTGAAAATATGGCACATTAATGAAAGACAGGGATGCTAAATCTAAGTGAAAGCCCAAAAGCCCGTTCAAATCTGCACCAACTGTTTCTTTGAGAACTTCCCCTGACAAGTCAAATCAATTAGGCATATCAATGAGTGATTTAAGAATCATTTAAAGTGCCGTATGATTTCATCAGATGCTCATTTTTCTGTTCTGAGGAAATCCGTTCTTGTTTTAACTGATTTAATGATTTAATGAAGACTGCATGTTCTAATGACGAGGTTTGTCTGCTCTTTCCGCTGTATTCCATTAAGACGCTGCACAAAGCCATTGATCCGGATCTGTCTGTCACATCTTTCTATTTTTATGTTTTGCTCACTTTCTGTCAGTTCTTTGTGCTTTTTGTGTTTTTTATTTACTAAATGAAGACTGCATGGCCTGATCAGGATGACGCATGCTCTTCCTGCTTTCTTCCATACAAGGAGTCAAAGCTTGGCTGGATAGCATCAAAGGGTTCTATAATACCTGGAGAAAGTTATCCGTCAGTATTCATCTTAATGGCAGTTTCTCTGCTGTTGAAGGACCCCCCAGAAGTATTTGATTTGAAATCTGCCATCTTTGCTAAAGCATGCACAAAAATAAAAAAAATACCAGTTTAAAAGTGGTAATTGGATTCCATTGATCAGGAAATATGTTTTGTTTACTTCTTCTTTCAGAAGTTGCAAACACAAGCTACCTTAAAGGAGTCCTTGCTCTTTTACAATTTCTTATTTTTAGTATGTAATGTTGTTTGAGCATGAAAAATGTCTGCAAAGATACAAAGCACACAGTCACTCCACTCCAGTTATTCTCTATATCATTAGATACTGTTTCCGAACTGATAGTTCACCCTGAAATGAAAATAAAGCCATCTTTTACTCACCCTGCTGTTGTTCTAATGCCCTATGTCCTTATATATTTTTCGGACTTCAAAAGCAGAAATTTAAAAAATAGTCCTGCACGCGCTCCTTCCTATAATGGCGGTGAATATTACAAAAATGATACAAAAGTATCACGCCATGATACAGTGAGACGCGCGCCATATACGGAAAGTGTTAGGGAGGCACACTATAAGATTTTGCGAGAAATAAACTGTATTGTTCAGACAAAATACTGAGCCGTGCTAGCCGTATATTTTTTGTAATGTTTTAGCCTGGTCGCTATTCACCGCCATTATAGGAAGGAGCGCATGCTGGACTATTTATACAATTTCTGCTTTTGAGGTCTGAAAAATATATAAGGACATAGGGCATTAGAGCAACAGCAGGGTAAGTAAAAGATGGCTTTATTTTCATTTCAGGATGAACTATCCCTTTAAACTCTATATTCCTTGTTTAAATAATTCCTGCCCGAGGCATACGCAAAATAAAAGGGCGAGGCCTTGGTTGAGTTGCGTTAGTAGTGTGATTAAACTCCCGGTTATGGGAAGCGGTGTGACATTTCCAAAACACGCTCAAAGCGTTTGACCAATTACAACACACTGGTCGAGCTGACCAATCAGAGCACACTGCTTTTCAGAAGGAGGGGCTTCATACTGAGACGGGAACTAAACAGAGCGTTACTGACAGACTGGGAAGAGAGGTGCTGTAACAATGTCAAATATGGGGTGTTTTTTGAACATTCAAGCATGAAAACCAATACAAGTAGACCCCAAAAACAAAAGTCAATACTTTAAAAAAGGGGGGCATAATATGGTCTCTTTAAAGGAACAGTAATGCATAATTTCCAAATCTCAAAGATATGATGGCAACATGAACAAAGAGAGATTACTCAAAGACATGCCAAACTGAACAGTGCCTTTGAGACGGGCAAAATCCTGATTTCGTTCCCCAGGAACTAGGGACTTTGGGGTGGTACTCGGTGTGTTTCGATCGCAGGAACCAGGGTCTAAATAAAGTTCCGGGTAAAAATGTTCCCCTCAAAACGGCCCTGCTTGTGAGTTAGTACTTTTTTAAAGTTCAGGAACTTTTGGGGGTGGGACTTGGGCGCTGAACATGCTGATTGGTTCACGCAGTATTATATTTCAACCTAAAAGTCTGTTGCGGTGTGTGCAGTAAGAGTTGTTTGCTGTTCGAATTAAGTTTTAAAAAAAACAATGGACCGACGACGAGGTTCAGGCTTTATTAAGTTTATATGTGGAGGACGAAATCCAGTGGGCTCTGGAAAGTCGTGCACAGTCCTACGTCACCGGACTAATCTTCACAGTACTTTAGACAGCGATGGAAACGCACACAGCAGCAGGTCTGGCGGAAAAAGAGTTCCTGGGAAAATAGTTCCTGGGACAAATTGTCCCGGGTAATCTCGGTGGAAATGGGGATTTTGTCCAACCTGAGGCTAGTTCATTGAGAATTAATTACATGTGCTGTTTATGTTTTATAAATGATTAACTAAAGAAAATATTTAAATGAGGTGACTGTGCAAACACACCCAAAAAACACAATTTACATGCATGCTCCCTATCTTGCAGACCATTTCCTATAGCGTTAGACTGTGGAGGATGCAGCAGACACACTTTACTTGTGACTGCATCAGCATTTTCATAGCAAAAAGGGATTGTTTTAGCACTGATTCATGGCATGAAATGGAAGTTGTGATAATCTTTTCTTCCCTATTGTGACGTATGTCCATGTGAAACGGCTTCTCGAACGAGGAAAAATGTAGGGTGGGACTTGATTTTGTCCATCTGGAATTGATTGGAATGTTGGATGGTTGTGGTTTGCTTTTGCTGTGATGAGTGACAGGTTGCCCTCACATCAGTAAACACGTCATCAGAGAAGAGAAGAGAAGCGAAGAGATGTCGCTGCAAGAGGAAGGGGAAGTTATTTTGATAAAAAATTACAAGGGTACATAGCATTTTGTCAAAAACGAAGTTTTGTCAAAGACTACGTCTGGATCAGATTCAGTATGATGATCAAATCATAGATGGAGTAGATCTGCTTACATATGAGATCGCTCGTTTTTGCTGCTTCTTTTCCTGTGTTTTGATCTGGAGATACTGTACTTGTTCAGGAGATGCATAATAGCGCCCCCTACCTTATAACAGTGATAACACAGAAAGCCGTAACGTATCGTCAATTGCAGGAAAGCGTTTTCTCATAAAAGACGAGATAACTCGTCAATGGCAGGGAACGAGTTAATAAACACTGCAATATTCCATAAAAATAAGAATTATCCATTTTGATTTCATGGTGACTTTCACTCTTCTCACAACTTCACAACTCTTTAAAATGATTATGAGCTTCCTATGGCTATTCACAGGGCTCTACAGTGTGCCAATTTCAGTCGAAATAAGTTAAATAAACAAATTAATATTAAGTGACTTATATTTTATTTCTGGTTTTGCTCTATTTCATCAACGAAAATAGATCCAAACAAAGTCACAGCTGAGCAAACACACAGCGGTGTTGTGCTGATGAATGAATCTGCGTTTTTTGAATGAATCGGGTGAGTCAATGATTCAGTGACCCCTTCATAAAGACAATAGGTGTGTGTTCGAACTGAAGCAAATTTTTGATTTCTACTAGAAAGAAATGTAAGCGTAGTGCCCTGAATACAGCACATTTAGCTCTTGGATGAACTGGATTTTGGGTGCTTGGCTTTAAAGTTTTTGTTCTGAAATACCATGCAAAAGTGAAGCAACTGTTTAATGAATTTACTCTAAACTGTTTGTTTGCATTTTCCTAAAGTGAGCCACTCACAAAAGGACCAGAAGCAAACATCGTAAAAGGATGAATACCATCACGTTTTGTTGCGTTCAGTGCACAGCGCAGTTAAGCAATCACCCACCGCTGTCACACACACAACACTATTGGGGCTGTAAATGGTGAACTGGTGATGGACAGTTAGCAGTAGCTGAATCCTTAGAGGACGGGCCAGGGTAATGAGGTCATCTGATACAGCCTGTGCGCTGATGGAGGTCTGGTCCTTAAAGAGCAGAGAGGGGGGTGAGGACAGCGGGATATTGGGTTGGGGAGGGGTGCGGGGGAAATGGAGGGGAATGTCGCATTTGTCTAATTGTCCAGTGAGGCCTGCAGGAGGCCCTTAGGTTATGTGTTCAACGCTGACATGGGAGACGTATTATAAACACCATCATCCTGATGCATGAAGTGCCAACGTAACCGTCAGAAGACCATAAACCCTTTCCTGTAGCTCAAACAGTAGAGCATGGCGCTAGCAACGCCAACGTCATGGGTTCGATTCCCAGGGAAAGCAAGAACTGACAAAATGTAAAATGTGTACCTTGAATGCAATGTAAGTCGCTTTGGATAAAAGCGTCTGCCAAATGCGTAAATGTAAACCCACCTTTGATGCAAAGGCTTTATGTTATGAAAGTATATAACACCATACAAACTATTTGAAATTGTAAACAATCAAAGTAGCCTATATACATTGCCAGTCAAAAAGAAATTATATTGTAGTATTTAAAAGACTTTCGAAGAAGGTCTCAAGAATGTTTTAAATATTTAATCACCTAGGCAATTGTAAGGAAGACTTACTACAGTGACAAAAGCAGTACACTTTTGTTTCCCCATAATATTTTACATGAGTGAATGTGATTTTGCAGTCTGTGTTGAATGTGATGTAAGACTGTGTACCGTGAAATAATGGCAAGTGTCTTTCTGTTGTGTTGTCCTCACGTCCTGCATGTATAAACAAATGTGACGTGACGAATATGTTCTGATTCACAAACACATGACTCTTTGAGCTGGTTCTTCTAGTAAAAATGAAAAACAGATGCAACCAGTGTGGTCTGATTCACAGAGAAATGACTCTTATGAGCCAGTCCTTTTTTGTGTGTGAATCAAATACATACAACACAGCCAGTGTAGTCTGATTGACAAACTAATTACTCTTATAAGCCGGTCCTTTTTATCGAATCAGAAACATACAGTGTGACCAGTGTAGTTTTAATGAACAAATGACTCTTGTGAGCTGATTCTTTTTAGTGAATGAAACCACACATGCAGCGGGCTAGTATCTGATTCACAAAGAAATGACTCTTATGAGCCAGTTATTTTAGTTAATCAAATACATACTGTACAGTGCAACCACTGTGATTGGAATCATGAACAATTGACTCTTAAAAGCCATTATTTTAGAGAATGAAACACATACAGCAGACCAGTGTCTGATTCACAAACAAATGACTTATGAGCCGATTAGTCCAGTGTATCAAACGCATGCAGCGTGACCAGTGTAATTCAAGTGATTCATGAACAACAGACTCTTATGAGCTTGTCCTTTTTAGTGAATCAGACACAAAAAGAGAGACCAGTGTAGTTTGATTCACAAACCAGTTAGCCTACTCATATGAGCCAGTACTTTTTAGTGAATCAAACACATCCAGCGAAACTAGTGTAGTGTGATTCCCAAACCGAATAATCCGGTTCTATTAATAATTAAAGACGAGTTACTGGTTCGAATCAGTCTGAATCCTTCACTGAACTGAATCAATCAGTCAAAAACATCTGATTCACTTACTAAACTCTAAGTTATCGTTATTGTCAGGCACAAGGTATACGTCTACAAAGCTAATTTCAAGCATTTAAACTAAATAAATTAATCATAATTTTGAAATCATAATCAAAAATCATTAAATCTTAAGATCATGGTTTAAAGATTTTAAGTATCCAAACCTTTGGATAGTGCAAGTTTGAAAATTAGCCATCATTATGCCAATAATGAACAAGAAATAAGCACTTTCATACTTTTTGGATGTCTTCGATGGGCTTAAAATATCTTGAACTGAGTGTCCAATAAACAGTCAGAATAAATCTTAGACAGACAACAGCTGACAATCTGTCAGCATAGCAGAGTTACTAAATATACTGGACAATTATTCTACCACACAGGACGGGATCATTTTCTGTTCTCCTCCATCAGTTGACAGAGTATTATCCTCCACAGCTCATCCAGAGAGAGTTCAGATGACTGTAACTCACCTTCTATAAGGTCAAAACACCTTACAGCAGGAAACATACAGACGTGGGTTAAAGCAAATAACATCTGATTACTTCTGCACTGTCAAACAGCAGGTATCACAAGGTTAATGTAATGATTAATGCATTTTCTTCAGTGGTTTACCACAAAGTTTGCTGCCAAACATACACTTAAGATCTAAACCTTAAAGTCTGGGGACTCTGGGACCGCAAATACTCTGGGATATTGGCTGACTGCATACTATAGAAATTGTGTGGTTAAGAGCTATGTTCAGCCAATACACAAAGAGAGCTATGGGCAACATCTGGAAAAACGTAGGCCTATAGGGTAGTTGGGACCTGCTGTTTTACATTTTTTTCACATTTGACAAAATCAACCTGGATGGGCAAATAGCATCTTTGAATGTCATGAGATTGGGACAGGGTAGTTAATAAAAATGAATAAAAACTATACTTAAAAAAATAAAAGCACACAACAAACTTCTAAAACTTCAAATGGAAAATCTATAACAGTATCTCAATGATACTAAAATAACACTGGTTTGGGATTGAGATGTGTTTTGTTTATTTGCTAGGCCATACCTAGTCTCGCGTAGCCAGACCTTCAGACTGACGGCAGAAGGTCTGGACTCTATCGCTGCTTTCATTGGTCGAGGACCGCCCAAGAAACTTTTGACTGAAATCATGTAAAGCAACCAATCGCAGTTCGTTTTGTTCCGCGTCATGTTTAGGGACGTGAAAATGTAAAGGCGATGTCCCTGCAATAAACAGACCGGCGTGCATCTATAAATGATTAATTCAAGAACGGTGTAAACGATGGAGCCGTGAACTTCACATACTGTTGAAAATCCAGCCTTTAGTTGATCCTGATAAGCGTTCATTGTCACGACGGAGTTTGGCGTCACGGCATTTGTTTCTAGGCGGACCGTTAAAGAACACAACACACTCGTCTCGCGGACATCCTGTAGAATTCAACCAATCAGATGACGACTTCGAAACTCCTGAAGTGTTTCCTGATAAGTGTGCCATATGCATCAGACATTCAGCCAACGGTGTGACGTCTGAGGCTGAGACTAGGCCATACCTGCAGAATCTGATTTCACCAAGTGCAACATTTTTGTTGATCCTGGAAAAACATTCCAGTTAACCAATCAAATTTGAGGGACAAGTTTAGAGGTTATAGGCTTATAAGTTTAGGCTTATAACCAGGGTTAGGTGCTTCTACATCAGTGTTATTCACCTAACTTTTCCCTGATTTAAGAGATAACTTAGGTTTAGGAGAATATGTTGACCCAGAAATGCATCTAAAGGCCCAGGGGCGCATTAACGCACGGGCTTCCATGGGCTGCAGCCCTACACTTGGGAGGGCCCCAATGGCTGCATGAAAATTGTATTTTTCAATTAATTATTTGTAAATATGGGAGTTTGCAGCAGTGACAACAGCGTTGAACCAACTGACACACCCGTACATTTTCAGGACTCTTAACTGCATTTTCGGCAAAGCCCTGCTGTGTGAACGGAACCGGATTGGACGGCTAGTTTTCTGTAATTTCATTTTGTGTGAGAGAGCCGTCCTGCGCTGAAGATCATTTCTATATGACCAACGCAATCTACCAGTTAGCATCTGGTTTAAGCCATGCCTGGCAAAAAAGGGGTTGGGAAACACTGATGTAGTGTTTATAAACGCATAGCTGCTATAATTCTGCTGTTCAACAAGCACCACCTACTGGCAAAGATTTAATTTGAATATTCAACTATATTTGACCCATTTTCTTTAGTGTTGTAAATGTTAAATGTTATCGACAAGATACATTTCTACATAAATAATTGGCAGGAAGCTAAAACAATTTTTATGTGGGGTAGGGGGGCTGACCGTAATGTGTAGCCCAGGGGCCTTTGGTTATCTTAATGTGCCCCTGCGGGTATACTAAATTTTCTGTGCTCCGCCTCGTGAACAGTTGTGTGCACAAGCCTTTCAAAGTAGGCTATGCTCCTTTGGCCGCAAGCGCGGAAAGACACGTTCTGCGCGTACACGCTATAGTGAAAAGTCAAGACCATTAATGATCATTCCAGTCTCATTTAGGAACCTCTAAGACAATCCACAGAGAAACAGCAGGGTCTAATCACAGTAATTGCTCATTGAAGCCAGTCGTTGCTATTAAAACACATTTAAATGGATTTTTGGCTCAATATCAGCAAAAAAGGATTTTAGCAATGCTGTTTTGATTAAACGCTCCCCTACTGCATTTCATACCATATCTGTCTCATTAGCTCGCTCTCGTTTCAAACCTATTTGCTTTTAGTCTCGTTTAGTCTGATTTATATCACACAAATTTGGAACAATACTACACATATTATGAGGTTATACATAGCCTTTTAATGCACGCTTTAACATCCGACTCCATTAAAGCATTCATTGGATCTGTTTGGGCTACTGAACTTGATTTACTCATGTCTGTTGTGTTGAGAAAAGGCAAATGAATGGCAACCCTGAAAGCATGAAGCCACTCGCTGTAAACTTGAAGTAAATTCAGCTAACCCAGTTTTACAGAGGTAATAAAAGAGATTATACATCCCATAGTATTTCCTCAATTCCCACAGACAAAATAAAACATGTGGAATCCACAGAGGATGTGAACCTATAACCCTGCTTTAGAAAGAGAGAGAGAAGCAAAACAATATATTTTACGCACTGAACAGGTAAGTAAGCACTGAACTTGTTTTAGTACCTGCTGTCCTGTTCAATTGTCTATCCCAATGGGAAGAGTTTTACAGAGCTCAACGCTTACAACACACATCTGGATCTATGAAGTATATCACTGCACTGAGGTGAACTTTCAACCAGTAATCAACTGCTTTTCCTCTGTTTAAATAAATGATAATCTTCCATAATTCAATTCAGCATCACATTGATGTAGTTTAACCGCTTTCTGAGAAATGATCAACCTGCCATTAATAAACTTTACAATCTTTAAAGGTGGGGGTAGGTAATTCTCTGAGAGTCTAGCAATAGCAAGCTACCTTTGAAAGCATAAGATCAGAGCGTCTCCAAAGCCACGCCTCCTTCAAAACACATGAACGCAAACAGCAGGGAGCAAACACAGTGTCACGAGAGACAGCGTTAAACTACCTCACGTCTCAAAGAACATAATATTACCATAATAATGAACATAAACAACTTAAAAAGCACTGCCCTGTACCACCTGACTGCTGCTGATTCATTTAGGCGTTGATAGTGTTGCTAGCCTGGATGCCAGCCGAATTTAGCCCCGCCCACAACATCTGAGTTCGGGAAGTTTGGTCTGAAATTGATCCGTTGTGGAGCAACTAAGCCCGAACAAAAGCTGTTCGGACCAATCAAATTGTCAGGGCGGGCTTTGTACGATGATGGACAGATGATCAACAGTAACGTAATCATCCACATCACCAAAGAGTGCTTGGGTTGAATTTGTTCTAATCCTAAACGGAGAACTTGTTCGTATATGCATTCACCTTTATTATTTCTCTCAAAAATGATGATCGTGTTGGTAAGTACTCTGTGTGTGAATGCCTGTTATTTACATTGCTTCTTCCGATCTCTTATATTTTGCAGTTTTTACAGTTTCCACCTGGACATATAGTCATATTTGCTAATTATCTTTAATGTATTTGCCCTGTTTTGATCCAATATTTTTTTAATTTAATTAAATAATTAAATAATTTTTAAATAATTAAAAATTTAATTATTTTTTACAACACCGGCAAAGATCGTTTACATTCATCTTCTTCTTCTACTTCTTCCAGCGTGCGTGCAGTTGAGTACTGTTGACAACTAACATTATGCGTCGCTCCATTGCCCTGATTGGGTGTATCTAATTAAGGTCTTTTCTGGTTCGGTTGAAACCATAGACTGTAAAAAAAAATATGGACGTAGTGTCCGTGACGTCACCCATAGGATTCTGATGAGACGTTCTGAAGCGCAAAGTAGGGACGAGCTGGCCGTTGCCATCTTGCCGGCGCGTCATCGCGCGTCACTCCCGGATAATAGAAAATGGGCAAAAAGGCGGGGCGTGGGCGGATCTGAAGTGACGTGATGACTAACAGACAGCAGATAAATGGCTATCCACCTGTCACTCAAAGTGGCCACGCCCTTAATTATGCACAACTTTAAGGCTTTATATAATGTAAACGAATGAGTTATAAAAATAATTCACCCCCCTCACAGTTGTCATGAAGGGCAAAATTAGCCGTATAGACCAAAACCACAATTTGTACCAGACTGTAAACATGTTTATTTCTGCTGTAAAATTGGGCATTTTAACATGGAGCTCAATGAGATTCTGCTCCCTTCTGGAGCCTGTCTCTAGCGGCCAGTCAATAAATTGCAGTTTAAGTGAAACCAAGCGGCAACCTCCCGCAGTTTCTCTTGAAGCCAATACGGAAGTGCCTTAAACTGCAACTCACCGACTGGCCGCTAGAGACAGGCTCCAGAAGGGAGCAGAATCTCATTGAGCCTTACAGCAGAAAAACACATGTTTACAGTCTGGTACAAATTGTGGTTTTGGTCTATACGGCTAATTTTGCCCTTCATGACAACTGTGAGGGGGGTGAATTGTTTTATAACTCATTCGTTTACATTATATAAAGACTTAAAGTTCTGCATAATTAATGACGTGGCCACTTTGAGTGACAGGTGAATAGCCATTTATCTGCTGTCTGTAAGTCATCACATCACCTCAGCTCCTCCCACGTCCCGCCTCTTTGGCCATTTTCTGTTATCCGGGAGTGACGCGCTGCCAAGATGCACAGCTCGACCCTACTTTACGCTTCAAAACTGCTCTTCAGAATCCTATGGGTGACATCACGGACACTACATCCATATTTTTTTACAGTCTATGGTTGAAACACAAACCATAATTACAGCCCAATGGAGCAGTATCAGACTCATATTCTGACTAGAATTGAGTATGACTACATTAGGCTATAATGTCGCCATTGAAACGCATACATTTTTTTAAAAACCTGTGGGTTCATAAATGAACTGCATGGGGTTTGTGAGTTGATAAAAAAGGCTAATAATTAATGAGAATGTTCAATTATTTAAGGTGTACTTTGAGTAAATATTTGAATTCAAAATGGTTCACCTGCCAAAAAAGTTTGCAAATCCCTGACTTAACAGGTAAAAACTAATTAGAGACAGAACTTAGTTTGCCTAATTGCTCTGTACCACAAAATAAAACAATGTATTTTTGCTTCTTACTTTCTCTATTTCTGCTATTTGAGGAAGAATGAAGAAAATCCCCCACACACATATACTTGCATGCAGACTCAAACACACATTTACACATTGAGAAGAAAGACAAGCGTTAACTTTCTTTAAACAGGTGCTGAAAGATTCTCACTCAGGCAGACGTCCAAGGCGGCCCACACTACTACAACCTGAAAGTTATAAAAGTGCTCCTGATGCCAAATGGGATTTTGGAGGTTACGCTGAAAGTTTACAACAGAATGCTTCACTTGACTGTGGTCAGGGAATGACAGGATAGATCGATACTTAATATTAAAAGGCCTTAAACGCATTTGGGAGTTCTGTTAGTCTTTAAAGTGCATATCAAGGGAGCAAGAAAAGAAATGTCACTGTAAACAGTGTCTGTGTTTATCTTTAAATAATTCAAAAGATCTAATAATACCATCTCCAGGCTGTATTACTGGATCTTAAATATGGTATTAATTTGTTTAAATGAGGACCATTTAATGATGCTGTTAGGTTGGATGGTTTGAATGATACAGACAGATGTGACTTCCGCAGTAACATTCCAGCTCAGTTTGGGTTTTGATCCACTGAAAACATTCACAAACATTTAAACATAAGAAATGGAGAACACAACCAAATGTGTACATTTTCTGAAGAAAATATGAGTTGCGTTTGCCTGTGTACATTTTTTTACCCTGATTCTAGGATGTTGTGGGTGGTTTCCAGGGTGTTGCTATGCAAAAAGTCAAACGTCTTAATAATATTTTCATTCCAGGTCCCTGCGTCAATATAAGTGGCCGTTCACACAGAACATGTTTTTGAATTCTATTGGGCTGCTTTTCCATTGTTTTTCTATGTATACATGCGCTAGATGGATGCATTTGACCGTTGTTCTCGTGCATGACATGACACTAAAAAACGTGACGCTCAAGTGAAAAACCCATCTCTAGATTTTGAGGGTTGAGTGTGACATGCATGTCTTGTTTTTAAATCCAAAGATCCGTTCTGTGTGAATGGGATGCCTATATAAGGGATGTTTTTTTTTACCATTTTATCATCCACCAAGTGAATGTCTTGAATCTAGGAGGCATGTTGGTTACACTTTATTTTAAGGTGTCATTGTTACAGTTTAATTATACAAGTAAGTACTAAGTAATAGTAATTAACTACATGTGCTTACTATATAATTAGGGTTAGGGTCAAGGTTTGGTTTAGGGTTAGTTGCATGTAACTATGCATAACTGATTGTTATTACTATAGTTACTACATGTAAAATGTGTAACAGGAACACTGTGAAATAAAGTGTTACCAGCATGTTTATTTGAAATATTTTCAATATTTTTTATATATCTAGAAGATCAAGTGTGTGTTGCTACAGCTCAAGCAGTTCAGCTTTCCCAGTCTAGAAACAAAATTGCGTTCAGTATTGAATTTACACGGGATGGGATCCGTATGGAGCCAAATGCCAAACAGCTGCAGGGATTGGAATTTAAATGCAGAGTAAATTAAGTTCTGATATTTTAAACAGGATTTGTTAGTAGTGCGAGAACAGCTCTCTGCGATTTAGACCGGGAGAGACAGGTGTGTGTGATTGCTGGATAAGAGCAAAATCAGAAACATGCACCTGAAGTCCGGTGGCATGTTTATGCGTTTTGTTCATTAAAAGAGAGTGATACGTTCTCAGGTTTCGCATGTGTACTTCACGGAGTAACAGCGGACTGACGAAGAGTGAGTGAGACACAAACCCACGATCCAGCGCTTGGACCTTTCATAACAACATAAGGGACCTTTAGGATACATTTTTTGTCACAGTGTGTACATATTGAATTTCAAATTAACCCTTAAACAGGCACGACTGGTAAAGGATCAGCAAAAAATAATTTCATGTCACTTCTTATTTCATCTGGACTTAAGTAAAACATATCCAAAGGAATTTTGTTAATATTTGATGTAGTTTTGATTTTATGAGTTGTAACTCCCAGTACACGTTGCCTGTTTAGGGTATAAAAAAAGGATTATCCACAGTATTGACAATGAATGGTGTTTCAAGGTAAACTGGGCTGTACTGGTCACTGGATTATTGCGAATTCCGGGGTGACGAGTGAGGGGTCGGTTGTGGGTGGTGGGAGGGCCAGTAAAATCTTGTTCCAGGACCGGGGCCCTTATGAAAGACCACTGTACATAGTCCCCCGTCTCAATCTATGTATTTTGAGTAAAAAAATGTTTTGTAAATGGTAATATTTACATGTAAAACTGATATTATTATTTTTTGTTGACTACATCTTTGCATTTTTAACTACTTGCAGATCTTATTTTTTTTCTCTTGCAACTCTGCAGTAAGGTAGTCCTCCAGGAGCAGGGTTGGGCACCCATGTTCTACCATAAAATGAGTGTGTGAAACGTTTTTTCACACGGCTGGCTGGCGTATTCAATAGACCAGGGGTGTCCAAAGTCCTGCCCGCGGGCCAAATGCGGCCCGGGGATGAATTTCAAACGGCCCGCAGCTTGTCTATTAAAATATATTATATGTGGCCCGCCACACGAATTTACAAATCGTGCAGTTCCACAAAGTGCAGACTATAAACTTGCAGTTTTGTGCATTTGTATTTATATGTTTATAGACTAAATACCTTAAAGCCATTCTAGATATAGAAGTTTCTTTTTGGGGGGGTTTTTTGCCTTGTGTGCACTGCAAAAAATGCTGTCAATTAGTATTTTTATCTTGTTTCTAGTATAAATATATCTAAAAATTCTTAAATCAAGATGCATTTACTAGATAAGTTAAATGATATTAGATATCTTTTCTTATTTTATGGGAAATAAAATGAAATTTAAGAGTTTTTGGTTAAAACAAGCAAATATATCTGCCAATGGGGTAAGAAAAATAATGTTTCTGTTTGGAATCTTGTTTCAGTCCCAAACAGAAACAAGATTATTTTTCTGATCCATTGGAAAATAATTTAGTTTGTTTCAAGCAAAAACTCAATTCATTTTGATTTTTTTCCCCAGGAATCAAGAAAAAATATGTAATTTTCCTTAGTAAAAGCATCTTGATTTAAGAATTTTTAGATATTTGGACTGGAAAAAAAGACAGAAATACCAAGTAAGAAAAGTATTTTTTACTTATTAAATTGAAATAAGAATACAGTTCTAACTCAGTAATAATATTTAAATTTCACCCATTAAAACTTATTGGTTAATGAAAGTTTTACAGATAGTGTTAAATAATAAATAAATACATTTCCTGTGTCCTATCTCAAGCTACTCTACTGTCAGCTTAAGCTTTTGTCAAATCTGTCAGGTTTCCAACAAAACATGTCATTTATTTATATATATAATATATATATAAAATAGAAAAGGGAATGTCCACAACATCGAATCTGGCCCCCTATAAAAAATGTTTGGACACCCCTGCAATAGACCTTTTTCACATTTCGGGGTTTCTCAGAGCGGAAGTCGTCATAGTTGGGTTAAATATTATAGCTGTGAATGAGAGTATACATTAAATATTTTTTTGGTGTGCCCATTTGCTCAAATAGCAAAAGAAAAACACCACAATAGTGATTTCACAACTTTCAAAAAAAAAAAGGGAAAAAATAGAGTGAGATTGATAACGGCAGTCAAAGAGAGAAAGATGTTAATTTTTACCATCACTCCCATAGACGCTGTATTAGAAGCACCCTCACAGCAGCGGTAACTTGTATTTTGTAATTTGATGCAAAATTTATAAAATACAAAGTATTAGTGTTATAAATTTACTTTTTTTTTTTTATGAAAATACAAAAAACTTTGCAGGATATTGATGACCGTTAAAACACGTCATCACAGTCTGTGAAAAGGGTCTATTGTTTTCAATGGGAGCGCCACGTTTTTAGAACGCCATGAGCGTAACAAGCTCATCACTGTCACTTTTCACCCAGCCATCCAATCACAGTGGAGGAGGGGCGCAGAGGTGGACAAAAACTAAGTACATTTACTTGAGTACTGTACTTAAGTACACTTTTTGAGTATCTGTACTATACTGAAGTATTATTTTTTAGGGAAACTTTTACTTTAATTTCACTACATTTGAAAGACAAGTATCGTACTTTTTACTCCACTACATTTCTATCAAGGTCCTCGAAGTCAAAAGTCGTTTCTGTAGCAGCTTTGCAAGTCAGTGGATGATTTTTTTTCTTCTTTTTTTGCAAAATGTAAATGTCTGGGAGAAAGAGAAGCATAAACATATGGATGAATCTGAAAAAGCATGATGAAAGAGCTCAGTTCAGTCTGTTTTTTTGAGCCTCTGAGATGCCAGAGCATGAGTACTGAATAGAGCTTTCTTTTGTGTGTTTTTCGCACTTAAACAGACCAATACACACAAAATGTCAACATTTTCATTTTGGAAAGTATTCACGTAAACAAAGTTGATCATGTAAACAAAGTTGATTATGTCTTAAGTGAACGTAAACAGTTGGGGGAATATTGGATGTGTATCAGTGTGTAAGATTTGCGCATTCTGCCTTAAAGTGACAGCAGCTTTGTAAAAAGCTTTGTAACTTTTAAGTATTTAAATTAGTTCAAGGTGGTCGTATGGAGCATCACTGACTGGCTTAAACAACCATGGCATAGCGTGCATTTATACAACAATGCAACAATAATAAAATAATGCATTGACATAAAAAAGGAAATTTACTTTTGATACTTCAGTACTTTTAAAAGCAAGTACTTCTGTACTTTTACTTAAGTAAAAATAGTTTTTAACAAATTTCACTTGTAACGGAGTAATATTTGACTAGTAGTACTTTTACTTTCACACGAGTAATGGAGTTGTGTACTTTGTAATAATTTAAAACAAGAGCCAGAGCAAATACTTCAGCATTTTTATATAGAATCAATAGGGGAGAGCGGGGCACAACCTAACGCTTTTTGACTTTCTCAGTTTGTGTAAATCCACTTGGGGTTCAGAGTATTTATTGTTTCTCACATTAATTATTAGTACAATTAGTACAATAGTACAATTATGTGGTTTTGTTTCATTAATACAGTGTACACTTTTTCTTGATTTACCCCGAAAGAATGGAAGTGAAATGTGACAACATGCCCTATAGGTGGGGTACATTGTAACATGACCACATGACAGCTTAAAATGTTACCTGATATAATCAAAAAAATATACAAGACAAACTAAAATATTTTGTCAATAAAATACAATTATTAACTTTTTAAAATAAAATAATGGCATTTTTTAATCATTAAAAATATAAGCATTTTTGAGTTTGACTACAAACACATCGCTAAATACAGCTATACAGCAGAGTTCAAAACATAATAATAATAAATCATTTATGAACATTAACTCTCACTCATTATCATTCAAAAGAATTCATAAAAGTATAGAATATAATGGCATATTTCTAATAGGGGCTCATTGTAACGCAGTGTTACAACACACCCCATCTGCACAACTGGGATTTAAATCGCGGCTCGTGTCTTCTGCTGGTTAGATCAGCATTAAAGAACCATCTCAACTGTTAAATAACAGATATAAGATTACAATAATATTGGATTTGTCTTATTTTAAATAAACACAAAACACAGAGATGAAAACTAAACTTACGTAAGAAATGTACTTTTGCTATGGTTAAATACATGTTCAGTAATATCTTTTTGCGCTATTTTTTTTCTAAATAATGTTGATATGGCAACTAGTAAATACACTAAGTTTCGTCATTCTGGCATTCGTCATTTCGTCATTCTGGCATTTGCCAGCAGCCATATCACCCTGTAGCCCAAGACTGGTTTCCCACTGAAGCTAAGCAGGGCTGAGCCTGGTCAGTACCTGGATGGGAGACCAACTGGGAAAACTAGGTTGCTGCTGGTAGAGGTGTTAGTGAGGCCAGCAGGGGGTGCTCACCCTGTGGTCTGTGTGGGTCCTAACGCCCCAGTATAGTGATGGGGACACTATACTGTAACAAGCACCTTCCTTCGGATGAGACGTTAAACCGAGGTCCTGACTCTCTGCGGTCATTAAAAATCCCAGGAAGCCCATCGATAAAGAGTAGGGGTGTAACCCCGGCATCCTGGCCAAATTTGCCCATTGGCCCCTGTCCATCATGGCCTCCTAATCATCCCCATATATATATATACGATTGGCTTCATCACTCTGTCTCCTCTCCACCGATCAGCTGGTGTGTGGTGGGCGTACTGGCGCAAAATGGCTGCCGTCGCATCATCCAGGTGGATGCTGCACATTGGTGGTGGTTGAGGAGATTCCCCCCTTCTATGTAAAGCGCTTTGAGTGCCTTGAAAAGCGCTATATAAATGTAATAAATTATTATTATTATTATTATTATTATGTGTGGAAAGGGTTAAAACATGCACGTTACAACTAACCCCGCGTTAGGTTGTTTCCCCCGCGCTCCCCTACAGAAACAAACTATCGGTGAAATGAGATACTAGTAACACTTCCGCGGATATTCCGTATCATAACAAGCAAAGAGTCTCAACTGAAAAAAACGTTGCGCTGCCAAAATGCTCTCAAGCGCCCAAAGCGAGACGTTTTCAGCAGAGCACCTAGTATTTTCAGCTGGATAAAGACGCTTTGGTGGACACGCCGCCTAAGGTCAACGCCTTTTCAGCGCTCATTTATCACTGCGTGTCTTCAGTAAATCCAGTAAAGTTTTTTAACGCCAAAAGAGGGTTTGCACTGGTGCAAGCTGTTAGCAAATCTGGCCCTAGGTCTTCAAGCCTGCTCCTGGGAACCCACTGTCCTGCAGGGTTTAGCTACAACCCTAATCAAACACACCTGAACCAGCTAATCAAGGTCTACAGGACTGCCTGAAAAACATCACAGGCAGGTGAGCTGAAGCAGGTTGGAAATAAACTTTGCAGGAGAGTGGGCCTCCAGGAGGAGGGTTGATGCCCTATGTCTTAGATAATTAACCGCCAGCTACATTTCCTAATCGTGACACATTGCAGTAACATGCGGCTGAATACAGATGCAGATCTGATGGTCTCTAGATCTGGTTCAAGGTGGGAGTTCAAGGAGAATCCATTGTGCGAAGGTGGTAAGCCTCTCAAAGCAACTGATGCACACAAGCGTAAAGTGTTAACCGTTTTTCACGCTCTCCCTCGTTAAATTTAATGGCAACTTTCCATGTCACCTGTAACTCTCAATAATGAAACTTAACACAATATAATCACTTCCATTCCCTTACCCGCGCCTCTCGTTCCCAGCAACACCTTGGAATTTTGTGACCTACAGTAAGAGCGCTGTCAGACTCCACACGGGGGAATGTAATTCTGGAATGCGGCCCACACGTGGTCACACATCTGATCAAACTAAAAATCATTTTCAACAATTATTCAAAATGCTATTAGTGAAATCTATCAATGTGTGCTTTCATCAACGATTTCATAGTAGAAGTAGCTAAGCTACACCGTCAAATACCTCAACAGAGTGTTGTTTGACATTTAAATTAATTTTCCATGCTGTCTTTGTTGGGTCTTTAAAAAAAAAAGGTGATACATGCTTAAATAAATTCGCCCCATTATCAATAATGAACTCCAGGGACATTAAAGGTCATCGTGCACATGAGGGTTAGCAAGACTTTCTATTTTAGTTAATACTGCAAGCTATGCTGAGAGACTGTTTGGGATGTCACACTGCAAATCTCCTCCATACCAAAGACAAATTACACACAACGTCTTGTACAGTACAAGCCTAAAGGCAAGAATGGCAAGATGTATTGAGATAATATTACTTGTTCACTATTATTGGTACAGTCCAAATGACAGTTACAGGCAACAAAATGTCATTTTGTATCTAATTGTAT